>VNJS01010233.1:0-51926 GCA_008042575.1 Drosophila watanabei | reverse complement strand
GGACTGTGGGCAGCGAGGAGGCCCTAACAGCACTAATGCAAGCACACTTCCCAGGATGCACTGAAGTGTTTGATGCCAATAAGCACCAGGACCTGGCTACTGGAGAAGAGTACCTCCCAAATGATCTAATATCTTCCAGAAAAATCCACTGGGCTATATACTCCTTTATAGGAATTAAAGCACCTGGACTGGATGGAATATTTCAAGCCATGCTACAGGTGGCCAAAGATGTGATCACCCCATGGCTTCGCGCTATTTACTCAGCTTGCCTAAGCTCGGGCTATATTCCTATCCAATGGAGGACCTCTCGGATTGTCTTCCTGCCTAAAGCAGGGAAGTGCAGTCACGTGAGCCCCAAGGACTACAGACCGATAAGCCTCACCTCATTTCTACTTAAGACGCTAGAAAAACTGCTTGACCTATGCATCAGAAACGATGTCGGGAGACTATTTTCGACCAATCAACAAGCCTACACAAACGGCAAATCGGTGGAGACGGCAGTACATTCGTTAGTTCCCACCGTCGAAAATTTCCTACATAATAAGGAATACGCTCTCGGAGTGTTTGTGGACATATCCGGGGCATTCAACAACGTTAGTACATACGCAATAATGAATCGCCTAGAAGCGACCAACACGCACCCCGCCATCAACAAGTGGATAGGAAATCTTCTGAGTTGCAGGCGGGTAAAATGCGATTGGGGTACCGCCTCCATGGTGAGAGGAGCGCACAGAGGCACGTCGCAAGGCGGTGTCCTATCGCCCCTTTTATGGAATCTGGTGGTAGACGACCTAATCAAGAGATTCGAAAGGAAAGCACCAAAGATAACAGCCTATGCGTATGACATAAGCATAATTATCACGGGAGTATGTCCATCGACCCTCAGCTCGATTATGGAATTAACGGTCAAGGAGATATGTGAGTGGGCGGACAAGGTCGGACTCAGTATCAACGCGGATAAGACGGACCTCATTTTCTTCACCAAAAGATACAAGGTACCGCGATGGATCCCCCCAAAAAATAGAACGACCATCTTGACCCCAAAAGCACAGGTCAAATACCTCGGCATTGTGCTAGACAGCAAGCTTACATGGAGACCCAATGTATTGGAGAGGGTGAAAAAGGCCACCATAGCGCTATACGCATCAAAGAAGATGCTAAGCTGCACATGGGGCCTCTCTCCCGCTCTAATGCACTGGGTCTACATATCGGTGGTGCGTCCGACACTAATGTATGGAGTTCTAGTGTGGTGGCAAGACATGGAAAAGAAGACCTACAACAAGCTCATGGAGAGAACCCAGCGGCAGGCACTGCTCTGCATAACAGGGGCGCTGAGGTCAACCCCTACAAAAGCACTCGAAATAATAATCGGAATCGATCCCCTCGATATCCACGCGCAACTGACAACAGGAAAGGCGGCACATCGCCTGGTTGCATCAGGAAATATGTCGCTACAAGGATTCGGGCACACAACATTCATGGGACCTAATGACTGGAAAACAGGTCAGGACCATGGACAACATCTGAACATCTACACCGACGGCTCCAAAATGGAAGGAGGAGTAGGAGCGGGCATATACTGTACGGACCCTGAAATGAGGCTGTCGTATAAGCTACCAAGCCACTGCAGCATATTCCAAGCGGAAGTATTCGCCATTGGGAAAGCGGCAGAGCTTGCGCAGAGCATAAACCGTCCTTACGAGGCGGTCAATTTGTTCGTAGACAGTCAAGCGGCGATAAGATCCATGCAATCGTCAGCGGTCAGCTCCAAAAGTGTATTGGCAAGAAGGGAGGCACTAGATATCCTGAGCACGACTAAGTCAGTGAGGATCTACTGGGTTCCCAGCCACCAGGGCTTTAATGGTAACGAAAGCGCGGATGAACTTGCAAAGGAAGGCGTCGGACTGGCGAGTGAAAGAACAGAAAACGTTCCAGTTTCCCTAAGAACGCTCCAAAGTAAACTAGAGGAAATGGCCAACTAAAAAGCAAAAAGCAGATGGAGGAGAAACTCCACTTCCTGTAAAATATCAAAGATCATGAGCAGAGAGCGCAACGAAAGACTCAGCAACTACGTGCTGCATCTTCCACGGAAAGATTGCAGACTGTTAGTAGGAATTCTTGCAGGTCACTGCCTGACCGCGACACATGCCGTCAAGCTGTGCATCACCGATAACGCAAGCTGCCAGAAATGCGATGAATCTGGGGCAACCGAAACCCTGAAGCATCTCATTTGCAAATGTCCGGCACTAACAAGGTAAAGATTAAGACACCTAGGCGCTCCGGCTCTAGCATCACTGGAAAATGCCTCCAAGAGAAAGCCAGGCGAACTACTGGCCTTAGCGAAAGACTCCTCGATCCTCAAGGACTTTGAAACTCGCATTAGCAATCTCTAGGTCCACACTAGTAGAACCCGGGCAACTAAGGGCCATTTTTGGCCTATGCTTGGCCGTCAAGCTGTGCATCACCGATAACGCAAGCTGCCAGAAATGCGATGAATCTGGGGCAACCGAAACCCTGGAGCATCTCATTTGCAAATGTCCGGCACTAACAAGGTCAAGATTAAGACACCTAGGCGCTCCGGCTCTTGCATCACTGGAAGATGCCTCCAAGAGAAAGCCAGACGAACTACTGGCCTTAGCGAAAGACTCCTCGATCCTCAAGGACTTTGAAACTCGCATTAGCAATCTCTAGGTCCACACTAGTAGAACCCGGGCAACTAAGGGCCATTTTTGGCCTATGCTTGGACCATGAGGGCCGCCCGACGTAACCTAACCTAACCTAACCTAATATGCCGTGGTAAAGGTTAAGCGCGCGTCTGACTTCAGCTCCTCAATCACAAGCCGCTCGAGGTTAAGTCGAGAGCTATCGAGTTCAGAGTACATGCGTTCGATTAAATCCAACCGCAGCTGCAACTCACTTTCGTCGAATTTGGCCAACTGCTCCTCTGTCAAAAATGAATTTAGGGCCGCCAGCTGGCGTTCCATAGAATTGGCCTTTGCCCGAAAAATTTGGTGTATGTATGTTTGGTTGGCATTTTGAATTTTTATTTTTAGTTTGTAGGGTATACGAAAGTCACCGCACGAAATTTGCGCTGCACCTGCACTTGGGCCAGCGAAAACCAAAGACCGGGTTATTGAGGGTAATGACGGAACCGAAAACAAAGGACAACGGCCTCTGCCTGGCGAGCGAAGTCGTGTAACATTTTCCGATATGCAAAAGGTTTAGACTGTACAGCAGCCGATTCTAACTGTACAGTGTATATATGTATGTAGGTATATGCGAAAAGGGTTTGTGTGTATGTGGCCCTGCAGCGACACTTGCAAGGGCCGTGTAGAATTATTAAAACGATATTTAATAATTGCTTAACTTTAACACACGTTCACGATCACGTCGGGTTCCCCAAATGTTTAGAGGACGCATTAATTTATGCCACCTTTTTGCGAATGTTTAACGAGAGAGTATTATGCGGTGCCGGAACGGTGTTAAAAGAAAAGCCGAGAATGTATTTCGATTTAAAATGCGTTTATTGCTGTAGCGAGCGCGAACGAACTGCTTTGTACCAGTGATCAAAAGCGAATGTGTAGATGAGAGTGCGCAGGTTCGAGAGATCAGCGAGCGCAGTCGCTTATCTCGGCTTATCTTATTCCTCTCCCCACGCATGCAAAATAGATAATTGGCAAGCTTTTGTTTACATTGTTGTTGTCAGTGATGGTGTTGGTGATGGTTTTAAAATGAATTTAAATTGATTTCTGCGACTGCTCCCGACACTACTCTTTGTGAAAATTAGATTTACTTTTTAAAAAAACATTTATTTAAAGCACGGCCGCAGCAGGTGCAATTCCAATTTATTAACCGGAAATCAAAACAAAACAATTACTCATTTACAGCTTCTTCCAACGATATAATTGGACTGTTGCAATGAATTGGGTATGGGTTTAGTTACGTCACTGGTGCTGATCGCCGATCATAGTTAAGGTGGTAAAAATGGCCCACGATCCCACAATCTTTCTTCTTGCTTAGGTCCAGAGTAGTTGTCTCGGGCCTTTGAGTGCGGTCGTGGTTATGTAATCCCTCTGTCCACGTGCCGGTACCACCTTTCGCTCAGATAGCGAGGTGTTTGCGGCTATAGTCAAGTTGGGAAGGGATTACAAATAGTGCTGTCTACGCTCTTAGGCTCGTACCATCGTTGGATGCCTGCATGAAATAAAATTAGAAACCAGAATTTTCGTTCGACCTGGAAACATACCTCCGGGGCAGACCACTAACACTTGTTCACTTTAAATAACTCCACTTTCTAGAGGTTTCCTCTTCCTTATTTAATTGTTGTTGTTGTTGAGCAGATAATCGATTATAAAGTTTGTAGGTCCGATACTTCCAAAATTTGGTTTTAGCATAAAGCTTTGCCACAACGGTGGAATCGGGTGATCTTCAAGTGTTCTTTCATTACACCAAACATACTAAAAGTATCATCGAGGTCGGTAACAAAAGTTGTACTAATTTTACCAAACAATGAAAGCTGTTTTTATCCAATAAGCTGGACACTACAATATATAAAGTATTTAAACGGTAGACCGAGTAGTGACGCTGAAGAGAATAAAATTTATCTTAGAGTACTTACAGGCCGGCTCAGTAATAGATTATTGCTTCGACAGGGGAGGATGGTCCAAATTAAAATTTTTTTAACTACATACCGTTGGTGACTTTGATTAGTACAAAGGATAGGCATAGGGAAAAGCTGAAAAGCTATTCATCTCCAAAAATCGCGTAGCGCGACAGAGGGTTTAATCGATACAATATGCATACAATGCGTGCAGTACAACAAGCTCGACTGGAATTAAATTATGGAATGATGGAGAACATTGTACGCACGCACACTATCTTTGATATTTCTTTGATCTCTAGGACGCCCAATACCCCTGATGCAAGGAGTACATATACTACCTTTAAAAATTTCTGCAAGCTAAACCAACCAAATTACTACCAGGCCATGGAAAAAAAGAGGCCTTTGTCAGAAAAAGCAAGTAATTTGGGAATCTGCCCGGGAAGCTCAACAGATATAGCCAGTATAGACGGATATAAACAGAGCATTCAAGACTAACAAAGCATTTTAAAGCATCCCATTACGGCAACAACTCAGGAGCATTTAAGCCTTAATGCACTCAGAAAACTGTTTGCGTCTATATTATTTAACTTCTTACGGAATGCGTACTCAACGAGTTTAATTAGGGTTTTTTAAAAAAATTACTCAACGGTCAACGATGTCATAGTTATCTCATTAATTGTTAAGACTAATCTGAGAAAAAAAAAAACGAAAAACTGAATTTTATATTATTAGCTACAAGTGCTTATTAATATTATAGTTGGAATATACTCCAAAAACACTTTTGCCGTCTAGGATAGGTGTCTTCGAGGGGTTTCTAAATAACTTAGGAGTCAAGCAACGATGTCCCCTTTTGCTTTAATTGTATATTGACGATGTCTCTCTTTTTTTGCCCTACGGTATCGATTTATATAGAAACACCATAAAAACCACCATGTATGCTGGCGATATGGTAAAAGGAACGAGTTACTAACGAGACATCTTGCCCTGCAAAATGTCTTTTTAGCCGCATCTTCATGAAAATCTTAAGGATGCTGGATGGTTTTCCAGCGATGTCAGAGCCGGAGCGCCTAGGTGTCTCATTCTTGACCTTGTTAGGGCCGGACATTTACAAAAGAGATGCTCCCGGGTTTCGGTTTCCCCGGATTCATTGCATTTCCGGCAGTTGGCATTTTCGGTGATGCTCAAATTGACGGCATGTGTCTTAGTCAGGCAGTGACCTTAGAGCATTCCTACTAAAAATCTGCAATATTTCCGAAGATACAGCATGTAGTGACTGAGTTTTTCGTTGTGCTATTTGTACATGATCTTTGATATTTTACAGGCTGTAAAATTTCTCCTCCCATCTGCTTTTTGCTCTTGCGTCGGCCTGTCTCCCTAGCTCACTTTGGAGAGGCCGGAGCGATTTTTAATCGCCAGTCCGACTTCCTTCCCTTCCTTTGCAAGTTCGCCTGCACTCTCATTGCTATCAATACCCTGGTGGCTTAAAACCCAGTACATCCTCACTGACCTAGTCGCGATCAGGATGTCTAGAGCCTCCCTATTCTCCATTACATTTTTCAACTGACCGTTGACGATTGCATGGATCTTATCGCCGCTTGACTGTCTACGTACAAATTTACCGCCTTATATGGACGGTTTATGCTTTGCGCAAGCTCTGTCGCTTTGCCGATGGCGTATACATCCGCCTTTAATATGATGCATTGGCTTGGTAGCTTATAAGACTGCCTCATTTCGGGGTCCCGTTCCAACTCCTCCTTCCATCTTGGAGCCGACGGTGTAAATATTGAGGTGTTAAGCATGGTCCATCTACATCTGTACATCTGGCCCCATGTGCTGCTAAACATTTTCTTAGATGCGTATAGCGCTATGGTGGCCTTTTTCACCCTCTCCATTACATTGGGTTTCCATGCCAGCTTGCTGTCTAATACAGTGCCGAGGTATCTGACCTGTGTTGTCGGGGTCAGCCTAGTCGTGTTAATTTTTGGGAGAATCCATCGCGGTACCTTGTATCTCTTGGTAAAGAGAATGAGGTCCGTCTTGTCCGCGTTGATATTGAGCCCTACCTTGTCCGCCCACTCACATATCTCCTTGACTCCTGTGATAATTATGCTTATGTCATCCGCCTAGCCTGTTATCTTTAGTGCTTTATCTATCACCAGATTCCATAGGACTCCACCTTGCTGCGTGCCTCTGTGCGCTCCTCTCACCATGGAGGCGGTGCCCCAATCGGAGTGTACCCGTCTGTAGCTCAAAAGATTTCTTATCCATGAGTTGATGGCGGGTGGCGTCTTGTTTGTGCTAACGTTGTTAAATGCTCCGGATATGTCCACGAACACTCCGAAAGCATATTCCTTATTGTGTAGGGCTCTCTCAATGGTGGCTACTAGTGAATGTAGTGCCGTCATCACCGATTTCCCCTTCGTGTAGGCGAGCTGGTTGGTCGACAGTAGTCTTCCCACATCGTTCCTGATGTATAGGTCCAGCAGTTTTTCTAGTGTCTTGAGTAGAAAAGAGGTGAGGCTTATCGGTCTGTAATCCTTGGGACTCACATGGCTCCACTTTCCTGCTTTGGGCATGAAGACAATCCGAGAGGTTCTCCATTGGATAGGGATATAGCCCGTTCTTAGGCATGCTGTGTATATAAAGTGTACCCATGGGGTGAATGGCTGGGAATATTCCATCTAGTCCAGGTGCCTTTATCCCCGTAAAGGAGTCTATAGCCCAGTGGATTCTTCTAGAGGATATCAGACCTATTGGGAGATGCTCTTCTCCAGTTGTTAGTTGCTTATTGGAATCGGGTACCTCAGTGCAATCTGGGAAGTGAGCTTGCATTAGTGCTGATAGGGCCTTTTCACTGCCTTCAGTCCACTGTTCGTTATCGCTTTTTAGCTGACTCTATATGGTTGGCTGCTTCGATAGCAGCGTTCGGTGTCTAGCTGTTTCTGGAGCTGTCTCTATATGGAAGCTGAAGTTCCTCCACGAGCTTTTCTGCGCCTTGCATATTTTCTTCTTGTGCTCCTTGAGTAGGACTTTGTATTCTTCGTTGATAATATCATTTTTCGATTTAGAAAAATTCTTTGAGATTAAAACGTCTGAGTGAAAGGTCTCTATTCCACCAGGGTGGCTTAGTCCTTCTCCTCGTTTTCGATATCGGGCATGATGCGTGGTATGCGTCTAGTAATTCTTTGAATAGGGTCTCTAACGACTGTTCTATGTCTTCCGCAGATTCTACTGCGCCAGGAGAAGTCGTGAGCCTTGCCTTAATGGTCTTTTTGAACTTTCCTCCCGGAGGTTAATAAAAACTATTACTTTTGGAGAGTGTTCGAATTCGTACTGGAACTGTATGGACCTATGATCTGAAAAGGAAGGTCTCTTAAGAACTTTTCATTTTAAGACCATAGTACCCTGCACACTTACAAGTGTTAGATCTAGCACATTCGATTATGTGGGACCTATGCTCCTCCGCCACATTTTCTATAGATTAGATAGTAGAAAGTCTAAAGTCTAAGAGTGACTAACCTCTGTCGTTTATGTCGAGGCTCGTCCTCACGCAGTGGTCTGAATTGGCGTCTGCACCCACGATCAGTTGCTTGTCGTTCGGACTGGAATCTACCAGACCTTTGAGTTCCTCCGGTGGAGCCGTCCCACGTGTGCCAAATAGCAGGAGGCAGCCAGAAGGCGCTTCTTTTCGCTCTCTTGCATCCGCACAGTCAGGTCATCATCAACGAAGTATCGGGTTAGCGTGTAATCCCTTACGTACAAGTACGGCGGTTCTGTTCCTGCTTTGCGATGGTCAATAAAACATGTTTTAGTTAGAAAACTTTAGTCCGGCAACGGTAATACCCGGGGAAATCCATGGCTCTTGGACCAAAGCTATGTCGGCGGACCCGTGCTACATAGATCTGAGGAGTTCCTCCGAGGCGACCTTGCTTCAATGAAGGCTGAGCTGCAGCACCCTGAGTATCATGGGTACCGGGCTCACCTCAAATTGACGGGTTGACTACTAACGTCAGGTCACCGCCTTCTTCTTCGTTTGACACGGCCAACGTCATTTCCTGGGCGGCATCCACTATGGTTTCCATACCTAGGCCCTTCTTTATCTCGCCTGCCTTCAGTGTGTGAGCATCATTATTTCCTAGATGCCGCTTTTTGAGGCACAGGTAGGCACTACCCATGCCCCCGCTATCTTCCCGTATATAGTATAAAGGATGTCTGCCGCCTCTTTATTTATTTGGAGGACGGCGCTTTAAGCTGCTCTTTGAATAATGGGGTCGCAAGATGGGAGCTTCGGGGTCTTCCTCCATCCGTGCAAGTAATGACTTAACGAGTACGGTCTTCCACCGCGACTACGTCATCTTGCCGTTCTCATCGCTTCTATCAATGAGTGCCACGATCAAATGTCGTTTGGTCACCGCACTAAGTTTAGCTATCTTCGCTTTATGGAAGCAGCCTGCCTCCTTAAGTCCGCGTTGCGGCTTGCTCTCCGGTGCTTTCTTATTGGTGCTCTCAGTGCAGCGTCGACTTTTGTTAGCAGGCGTCCGTTGAGGTCA
This sequence comes from Drosophila watanabei, assembly GCA_008042575.1. Classification (NCBI taxonomy): domain Eukaryota; kingdom Metazoa; phylum Arthropoda; class Insecta; order Diptera; family Drosophilidae; genus Drosophila; species Drosophila watanabei. The sequence continues at coordinate 42,773 of VNJS01010233.1, read as the reverse complement.
TATGAGGGAGTTCGGCGAAGTGCAGCCTGCCTCTTGCAATCCTTACCTCGGCCCAGTTAAGCTTTACCTTCTCCTCTAGGGAGAATAGGGCGGCTTTTTTCTGGAGCCGGCTCTAAATGCGAAGGGCAGCCTTAACCTGCGCCATGGCCTTTATCTCCTCGCTTGCACGCTTTGGCTCGTTCCTACGAAAGGCTGGTACCTGGTTTCGGCGAACGAAATAGGCTTTCCTTCTCTTCTTTAGAGAGCTGCACGCTCTTCAGGTCCGAGTCTCTATTGACTATGTGACCTGAATGACTTAGCTTTCCTTGCGTCGCAATTGAAGCAGCAGCTTTGCATCTGACATGACCGCTGGCGAAACGCAGAGGGGATTGCTCCCCTTCGTGCCCGACGGTGGGAGCGGTCAGGCCTTCGTTCGACGGTTGGGCTGACATTCCAGCCCCGGTTGACTTTCCCTGATCTATTCCAAGAAGATTTTTTTTCGGGTTACCACCCACTTGCGTTTTATGCCTACCCACCAGGCGCCTCCAACCATGGCTAGTGGTTCACTTCCTCCAGCTTTTTGGACAGGAGGAATTTAACCGCAGCCTTAGCTAGACACTGCATTACTTCGGACGAAGCAAACTGCAATGCATTACCCGTTTTCTGGGATAATACAGTGCCCAATGCCCAGCCGGCGTCCTCATGGAGGGTTCAGTTGGAGTATTTTCGCCAGCCATACCTGTAGGTCGAATTATTTACATATGCCGTGTTTATTATAATATATGATCATTGCAATCCCGTATATTTTAAAAGCGAAGCTTGTTGGGTTAGTAAACGACAACGACTTGAACAAATTTGCATCCTATCTACGCCGTGATTTATCTAATAGACAAATTATTGAAAATGAGTTGAAGGAACACAACAACTTTCCTTAATAGCTCGTATTTATTTTTGTGTCTGAATTCTTTATATTTTTTATTTATATTTTATACGAAAGATTTTCTTGTAACACCGACGTAAAAAATTTCTGAACCAATTCGATATTAAATAATTACCGTGCAGTATCATTCATTAGTAACTCATCAACACATATGGCGGTGTTGTTGATGAGCTCTCCTGGCGTGAACCAAAAACTCAATATTATTTTTCCTTCAGTCAATGCATCTGCCTTTTTTCCTTCCTTAATTTTTTTTCTAGGTGGCTCGGCTGAGTCAGTCTGACTAATGGCATTTAGAAAAAATAAGCCGTTAGGAATTATAAAACAAATTTTATAAATAATGCACAGCTTTATATTTTAAAGGGATTACGTGCACGCCATTCTTTGTTGATGAAAAACGTATTAAGTTTGACTTTTTTTTCATAAACTTTTCATCAACAACATTTCATTATCCTTTAATCAACCCTTTTCGTGATAAGACCAACTAATCATTAATTTGTCCCATGAATTAATCTCAATGGACATTGATGGTTATAATCTCTTTTTTTTTAAGCTTAAGCTGCTGTCAGCTTCCTGCCATTCATGTCGGAATGGGAATGATCCTGAAGACTTCTAAGTGCGTTGTGGACACTAACGGTATTGTTCTTTTAAAGATATTACGGTCATTAGGGGTTGTTCTATCGGCATTCATGATTCTATAGAGTTGAACATCATTATTTGATAATACTGGTAGCTGTTGATCCAGCGGGATGTGTTTTGAATCTATTAGTTCCTTGGCGAAGGTCGGTAAACATGATGGCTATCTAATTTTGCATCTACCACATCTCAGTTGCCGGTAGGGATAGCTGGGCGCTTAGGACCATGAATGCTTGTTACAAGTAGTTGCCTTGGTATTTTCCTCGTTCTCTGTTGATAGCTTCCTGTTGTCGCTCTAGAGTTCTGATGCTTTTTATATATATATATATGGAGTTACACGTTTCTTAGTTCTGAACATTTGTGCTTGAGTTCAGTTATACCGGCAGCCAATAATCTCATATCTTTACAATATGTTTTCAAGTCGTAATATACGATATTCCATTCTGTAATCTCTATTCTTGAGGTTCCGATTCGTTCAAAGAATATGCCGGGCTAATTTGCTAATGTGGGACACTTGTTTGTTGTCTATTTGCGAGTGGCAGAATGAGTAGCATGCCAGCAGCGTTGAAAAGATTGAAAAAGCACCTTCCCCTTCTATGTTGACATTTCTTCAGTCGGTGTTGGCTTAAAGTTTGGTAGCTACTTTTTTTTTTAACAGTGGCGCCAGAGTGATTAGCTGTTTGACATGGTTGTCCTTATCGGGATATGTCTTTATTATTCGTCCCATCGGCCAGCTTATCACTGGCACGTTGTCCTCCTTGTCATTTTGTGACGTGGTTTTCCACTTGTTGCGCATTGAAGCTTTTGTAGATATTCCACAGACCAATGGTCCCAGAATGTTTGCTTTGGGTGAGGCAGGGTTCACCAATCAGAAAATGACCTGATGTCAGAGCTTATATATCTGTTGGATTAGATGACATTGGTCAGGGGTCAAAAGTTAAGGATTGCTTTATTGTTCACGATAACGGAGTTGAGCTGTGGTTTTGACAACAACGATGTACACAAAGCAGCTTTTTAAACAACCAATTAAAAAAAAAAAAGCACACATGAAAAAGAGCTTTGTGCCATCTATTGGTCAACATAATACTATATAATAAATAATATAATATATAAATATAAAATATAAATATAATATATATATATAAATAAGTTTATAAATACATTAATATTATATTTATGGAAGAAAATGCCTTATTAAAACCGATCATAGGCCCCTAGTTTGGCTTAATAATCTAAAGAAACCTAACCTAAAGATACAACGTTGGAAAGTGCAATTCAACGAGTTTGATTTTCACATAACATTTATAAAAAAAAAATTATAAGCTTATGCAAGAGAAACTGCCAGAAAAAAGGCTTAGTTGTGATCTGCGAAAATTTAAATTTATTTGTACACTTTTATAAAATCTAAAGACAATATTTTTGAAGTAATACAAATTTAAGAATTTTTAAGTCAGGTATATTATTAGAAGACATAAATGATAAAGAAAACTCTTGAAGATTATCGAAAACAAACACTTTAAAAATATTCATAAAGGCATTAACAAAATTTTTATATCGATAAAAGAAAAATAACACTATACGAAAATGCAAAAAGTATTCAAAATTATATTAAATATTAAAATTTGTAATTTAGCCAAATATGGTACGCAACCTATTTTTAGCCCAATTCACACAGCTTGGCAAGCTCTACAAAGCTATGTTCACAGCTTCGACAACTGGGCAAAGACGTGGAACATAGGAGTCAACAGCAGCAAGTGCGCAAACGTTACGTTCTCAACTAGAACTAAGTCCTGCGGTGAGATCACTATGTCGGGCTGGAGCACAAAGGGTCCCACAAATACCTGGGTGTCATACTTGACAGGACGCTCAACTTCCAAGCACACACCACTATGGTAAAGCATTCTGTCCTGCAGAAGGCCAAGAGAATGGAGTGGCTGCTCTCACCGCAGAACAAGCTGACCCTGCGAAACAAGATCGCAATATACATGGCGATTTTTTGCCGTATATGGAAATACGCTTTCCAAATATATGGCACTGCAGCGAAGTCCAATCTAAATAAAATTAGGGTGGCCCAAGCCAAAATTTTGAGGAAAATTTCCAGCGTCCCTTGGTACATCCAAAACAGGGACATCGAGAGGAACCTGAAGGTCCCCAAGGTCGGAGACGTCCTACAAAATTTGGCAACCGGCTATGTGCAACGCCTTGGAGACCATCCTAACGCATTGGCCAGACAATTAACAGCGCAACCGACGAGAAGACGCCTAAAAAGATGTCACCCAGCCGATTTACCCACAAGGGTCATAACATAAATGTAAATAAATGTATATAAATATAGCAAAATTTAAGATATTGTCTAACTTGTATATGTACGGTCATGTGATCTATTTGTTTTTGTTTTCCTATATGTAACTAGATTAAGTTGCCTCAGCGGTAACAGCATACTAGTTAACACCAAATACAAATTTTTATAAAAAAAAAAAATATAAATAAAAAAATTATAGGAAAACTGAAAACTCTGACATGGAAAGATTACATTAAACCATCAATGAACATATCCGATTGTATAACGTTGATCCAAGCAAGACCGATACTGTACAACAAAATGTTTACAAAGCAATTGTTTGTTATAATAACACAATTTCTTCAACAACAACTACGAAGCCAATAGATTTATTTAATAAAATACATTGTCATGAAGATATTACCAAATTATCGGAATAGCTTGAAAGAACTAAACAAACATTAAATGCGAAATAAGATAATACTTAAGAATAATTTCAAACACATTGTCGAAACTTACACCGGGGGAGTCATGTATACCCACACATACCCTCACTTATTAGAAAAATATCAATGTTATTTTGCTTTACACGTGTAAATAGAACCCTCTTTGTTAAAACGAAACCTTCGTTTTCGTTAAACCCTTTTTACTCGACAAAGAAGTCGATGGAGGTGTTTCGTAACTGAAGGCCAACGCTCTTTTTGACACAAAAGTTTCGACTCGGACAATGGCGATCAACGCCTACAAATAAGGGACCAAGAAGTCTTGGTTTGGAAGGCCCCTCTCAACCTTCACATAACTAATTATATTTGCAAATATCAAATACATTGGTGTTCATGTTTGAAGATTCTGCTAAGGACTAGCAAAGTTAAGATTTGAGTTTTGTATTTGACAAAAAGAGGAATACGATACAACTTTAAAAATATTATTAATGAATTACATCTTTTACATTTAAACATTCTGTAAATCTTCGTCAAAGACTACGGCTTGCGATTATCTTTTTCCACTACACTTATACGGAGCATATATAATCTCAAGATTACAATAATTATACAGATGAACATTTGAACCTTATAACTCAATATGGCTTTCGTTTAACAGCTTCAACTTTTCCGACAGTCCATTTATTTCCAAAATATGTTTTGAGGACTTGGCCTCAAACGGGCTCCAAAATATTCGGGCTATCCAAAATGTCGCCGATAAATGCCTATTTCCTTCCCAAACTCTTTTCTAAGCCTGCCATTGTTGAGACTTGCTCGAGGTGTTTGGTGTCATTAAATGGTACAAATCTATTAAAAAATTGTACACCAAATATTCTGAATTTAATTTAACCATAAGCAAGCTTCCTTCTGACCAAACTGACACTGAAATAACTGTGTATAAATTTGATGGGCATCTGCTGAGTAAAGTATAAATTAAATTGATATAAGAAATTTCGGACATCTTCAATAACCTGAAATCTCCATAGTAAGGTCCTGCCGTGGGAACAAAATTGTAATAGTGTGGGTCAACCAATGCATATTTTCACCATTTAAATTAATATTAATAAAGTGAAGTGGGCAGAGTTTTTATAAATTCTGGCAATATTAAATCTCGATTAAAAATGATTTCTTTTTGAATTTATTTTTTGTTTTTTTTTAGTGTTAGCTTTATTTATTGGCAGTTTTAAAATATTTGCTGCCTTCTCTGATATAATAGAGCTTAGGGAACTACTATTAACAGGTTCTCTAAAATTTTCAAAATGGCCTTTAGCCGATTTTACTTTAATTAGGGCGGTTGGAAGCAACAATTGTTTGGAAGTCACATAGGTGTTGATATATCATTATTTTCTGAAAATTTAACATTATGTTATAGGCCTTATTACAAATTAATTGTTACATATTTGCCTTTTTTTCTCGATTTCAAATCGCTCTTTTGGGGTCATCCCTTTAAGTTTGTGACATTGAGTTACCGTGTCTCCCATCATATTACAGGAAAAAAATTATTAAATAATAGATGGAAATTCGTTAAAAATGATTATTCCTTTTACAGCAAAAGTCTGTGTATTAAATTTCCTGAGCACCATGTGAGCAAATAATGAATCAACTTCGTCGGACAGATTGACCTTCATTAATGGTATCGATAAGGGTTTAATTTGACTAAAGGAATCAATATTTAAATTTTACAAATCCATCAAGCGATCTGAACAATTCAGAAAACATTTACGCCTATTTTCGTACCGGTCCCAAGCGGCCTCGTAATTTTCAGCGGTATCCATTAAAAGATGGTAACACTTTGCGCTTCACCTTATAAAGCCGATTTTAAGTTATTAAATTTTAAAGAAGTGCTGAGACAAGCACAAAAAAGGCACCTAAGGTGGGTGCCACAATTTTGGTAGCGTAGGTAAATCTGGGACTAATTGGGTTCCCTAAAAATTTTCAACGACTTTTTTCTTCATCTACTCAGTTATCTCAGATGATATATTTTAAATATCAAATTCTAGATCGTTCCTACTTTACTCTTAAGGTCGGAAATATTTTGCAAGAGAAAATTAATTCTGGTTTCGTCTTAGTAATCTCTCAACTTTTGAATTTTTTCTTATAATGCTTGTGCTCCTCCGTGCTAACAGATGTTGACTCCGTGACTTTTTCTTATATTAGATGAAATGCATTAAAAAAATTTGATCATACCCCTTTTTAATTAAATTAGGTCTATTGGGCCTAATTAACATTTTTTGATTGGTTTGAAATTCTCTATCCAACTTATTTAAATATTTTATTACCTCACTTAAAAAATTTTTAATTTATCTAGGTACGATCTTCACACAGACCTTATTTACACAATATTTTATTTATATATTTTTAATAAATATATTATCGTATTTATTATGTATTAAATATTTTATATTATATTTAAATCGTAAATATATCTTATCTGACGATTCTGGTTTTCGTCGCTGTCGGCACTCGCTGTAGCTGTTATAGGAGCCGCTTATCCGCCGTCGCGACTGTTATATAAGCAGCTGCTTATATATTGCCTGCCGCTTTATTTTGGATGCTGCAGCTGTTATAAAAGCCGCTTGTTTAATTGATGTTAATCAATGTTAATTTAATTATTAACGCTCTCGTCTATACTATATACACTTGTCTTACAAAAACACATTTACTGCTGATGTGTATGGCTTCAGCACGCCTTACCACATTCAAGTGGTAACAAAGCCACCCCTACTTATATTTCATGACTATGCATAAAGTGATTTTTTTATTATTTCTAATATTAAACATATATTTCAACGATATAAAGCCAACCCTTAGCTATATTTCAAGACTTTTAGGGGCTCTAATTTAAAAACATAAAAGACCCTTTTATATCGTTTTGCTTTATAATTTATAATCTGTTTCTTACCATAGAGGGAGAAATAAGAGTCAAATAATTTTGCAACCTTCTTATTAAGGCGCTGGTTTAAACTTTGAAACTCTTAGCACAAGGGGGAAAGTTACAGAGTTGCCGAAGGACCAAAATAAAATATCATTGCCAAATAATACGGCCGACTTCATTAGTTGAGTTCTGATAAAAACGGTTTTTATTATACTTAATCCCCTACTTATTTATCTAACGTATAATTTTTATATATTTATACTGCACAATAGTTTACAATTAATTACATTAAATATTGCCTCAGAACTCACAGAAATTGGCGTTTGGTCGACCTCAAAAGTCACTTCCGTGTTTTGTCTCGTGCAAATCGCTTGAGTTTTGCAATTTTCTCAAAAATGAATAATTACCCAAAATCAATCTTTGCACCAATTAAAGTACCAATAAAATGCTATATGTTTATACTTTCATCCAAAAAAAAATCCTTTCCGTCTTACCGTTTTTACGTTGAATGCGTACAAATGCCCCATGCGCGATTTTTAAAATGCCCATATCTTTTATGAGATTTGAGCATTTTGTATTATTTCAAAGTTTCAGTTTTAATTTAATGAATCTTATAGCTGCGATAGGAAAAATCGGTAAATGTAGAGAAAAATGCAAAAGTATCAATGTACAACGGTTATGTAGATCTGTCAATATAATATTTTAGCAGCAGAAACGTCTGCTCTGGTTCAGATCACTCGCAAGACTGCTCTTTTTTATTCTCTCTTCTCTTTTGTGTGTATTCATGTTTATCACAGACTATAACAGTGTATGTGTGTACATTCCCTGCAGTACCATTCATCAGTAATTAATCAACGCATATGGCGGTGTTGTTGATGAAAAGTTGATGAATTTCCATACAAATTTACTGATGAATTTTGTATGGGCAGGTCCGCCAAATTCATCAATAAAAATTCATCAACTTTTCATCAACTTTTCATCAACATTTTAGACCAAAAATTCATCAACATTTATGCCAAAAATTCATCAACTTTTCATCAACAATTCATCAACAAATTCATCAACAATTCATCAACAATTCATCAACAATTCATCAACAGTTATCAACAAATCATCAACAATTCATCAACAATTCATCAACAATTCATCAATAGTCAATAAAATATTTTTTAAATGTAATAATTTTTTATTATCATATAAAATCAAAAGTAATAATAATACTAATAATAATAATAATTTAAAACTAAATTTTTCTTTTCCTTTTGTCAATGCTTCTGCCTTCTTTCCTTCGTTCATTTTTTCCTTGCAGCGCGTCCGAGCTCTTTACACACATAAAGATCTTCATTTGGTGGCTCGGATGAGGCAGTATGACCAATGAAATATAGAAAAAATAAACATTTTTATTTAGTTTCATTTAGTTTTTGGTGTTTTACGCTGGTAAAAAACTATTTTTTCACTGACCATTATGTTAATACTTTGGAACACTTATCTGATAAATGTTTATTGTAATTTAAACTTGATTCTCTTTTAAAATTTGATTTTAATTCTAGATTTTTCACTTACTAAAACGCAATTGACAAGCGCGAGGAAAGACACGCACCTCTCAGAACAACAAAAAAAAACACTGAGCAAGAAAAACTCTTATTGTTGGTTTTGTTTTACACGGTCTCAAAATATTGTTGGGAAAGGGAGAGTGCGAGCTAGATGGAATACCTAAACGCCGCTCTTCGTTGATGAAAGACTGATTAATTTTGACCTTTTTTATCATCTTTTCTTAAACAACATTTCATCGTTTCATCAAAATGAGAGCGCGAGAGAGTCGTGTTTGACCCGAAGGCCCAAAGAAAGCGTCGGCTCGGTCGAAATCGACGTCGGCTGATGATAAATCATTGATGAATTTTGCCTATTGATGAAAGTTGGTACTGCAGGGTATATTTTTAAATGTCGGTGCGTATTACATTTATATGTCTGTGTTAGCAGGCAAAAGCCTACGCAATAGCCTACGCATTTAGTGTGACAGCTAAGTCATGCTGCAATGGAAACTTTAGGAAGTCTTATGTGTTGCATCTGAATTACAAAGATACTCTAGAAATTGGGAAGTAGAGTTGTAGCACGTTACAACATAGAGTTGCTGTCACCTAGTGCGTTTCGGTAGTGAGGTGAAGGGCAAAGCAAAGGTGCAAGTTAGTTGCTTCTAGACCCTGAAGTAAGTATAAATAAATATATATATTTATTAAATTTTGTGACGTCGCAGCGCAGGTTTCTTTTTACGCATATTTTTTGTGTGCCATTGTGTCGGTAGACTTGGACTTGAAGTTGATAGTAAAATCATGTCGCAGTTTAGGGTCAATTGGACTTTCGAGGCTTAGCTGAAGACCTATAATTTTAAAAAATGAAGCAGTACAGTATCTTTGCGGGGCCACCACTGAAGCTGCTGGAAAGAAAGAAAATCAGGACTATTTTCTTATCGAAGGACCATCTTCAGGAGAGGGGTATCCAAGATCTCCTCAGCTCCAGGAAACATATAAATATGTACCACGAAGGAAAAATGCAGAAATAGTCGGGGGTCGAATTCGAAAATATGGCATGCAGCGGCCGTTGTGATTTATTCGACATTCATTCGGTAACCTTCTTAACTGATCCTAAGGGCCGCATTCTCGACCAATAAGCTAAGTTTAACAGTGCCGATCGTAAACATGGCTGCTTGTGATCGGGAATTCCGAGAAGCGGACAGCGGGGGAAGCGCGCAGACGTCCGAAACACGGGAGCGCAAGAGCGACCGAGCTTTCAAAAAATCGGTGGGCACAGGGCAAACACCAGCGGTTTGGTCAAGAACTGCCAGTAATTCCAAAATCAAATGCTGTCGTCGTGATAAGCGTTTGCTTAAAATCATCGCATTTAGGAGCGGTGGAACACAAAAAAAAAAACACACAAAAAAAACACACAAAACACAAGTCACTGAAGACACTAAAAAACAAAATTGCAAGGGACTTGCACGCTAACCTTTTAACAGTGCACACCCAAAATTCGATACGTTTATCATTGGCTGACAAGATCAACAACGTTACAAAAAACAAAAACGCGCAACGCAAATGTTTATATTTATGGTAAAAAATGGTTCGCCTAGTGTGTATCTCGGATCAGCTTTCTTTATGTGCAAAGATTGAGATGAATGTCTTGCGGCTTGACGGAAATATCTGCTGTGTATAGGATGTATAGGATTGGCCCAAGCACACTCCCTTGAAATGCTCCAGCTTCGATTTTACAGGTTGTTGACATGAACGTTTTGCATCTCACCGTGAAGACCCTGTTTCTAAGGTAAGACTCAGCAACTTATGGGTACCATCTGGCAAATGGATTTTGTACACTAGAAGGTCGATGCTTGTGATATGTCCAGAAATAGAGCACTGCAGTATTGCTTGTGTTAACGGCGGTGCGAGTTTCAGATGTCAGACGGTTTACCTTTCCTCTAAATCCAAGCTGGTGCTGGGGGATCGCTCTGTTGTTTTGCAGATGTGTTAAAAGGTGCAAAAGGAGAAGTTTTCCCAATAGATTTTTTTTTGACAGACATGGAAGGGGGCTGATGGGCCGATACGAAGAAGGTTGGGGTCATTGTAATAACACACTTTTTCCATTCCTCAAGAAAGTTGCCTCATTTTAATGTTGAGTTGAATATGTATGTGATGATGCATGACAGCGCATTTGGGCAATCCAATTATCTTTTTGGGAGAAACTAAATCGTGACTAGAAGCCTTTTTGGGATTTATTTGTTCTTTAATGGTTTAAAGTATTATGCTAGTTTCGAGAGTAATTGGAGAAGACGGCGACGAACGAAGTAATGGGCAAATCTGTTTGCCCTTTCTTCGTCACTACGCGCCCAATCACCTGTTTGTGATCAAATTGGCCGTTCGGGTTCTATTGGTGGTTTAATGTTTGGACGGCTCTCCATAGTGGAAATTTATTGCCAGTCGGAGATAACTTTGCAATGTATGCACGTTGAGCCTGGTTCTTTTCGATAGACAGTGCTTTCGACAATTTTCGAGATGTTTCGTTTAGTCTTTTCTTAGCGTCTGGGGACCGGTAAGTCTGCCAGTCTCTACGAAGTCTTCGTTTCTCAAGTAGAAGAGCTTCTATCTGAGCACTTGAGCGTCCAATTCTTGGAGGATTGATGATCGGATGTAAGCTCATCGCGAGTTTATGCGTTTATTAGTCTGTGCGGGACTCTTCTAGTTACAGCGAAGTCTATAATGTCTGGTTGTTTATTAGGATCTGTGGGCCAGTATGTAGGCCTTCCCGATGAAACAAAGTCTAGCATATTGCTAGGGGTTGCTATGGCTTTGTATAACTGGCGCCCTTTCGGATTGGTAAGACGAGAACCCAAGTGGGGATGCTTTGCGTTATAATCACCAGCAGCTAAAAAGCAGCTTCCTAGTGAGTTATAGAAGGTCATAAACTTAGGGATGTGGCCTGAAGGTAGCTAGTAGCGAATGTCTCCAAAGGATGGTATTTTATACGTCTTTTTATAAGTATTCCGGTCCCTCCGTGCGCTTTGCTGTCTGGTTATATGGAAGTTCTTTTTATTAGTTAGATGGGTTTCAGTGAGTAGCATCATATCTCTATTATTTAGGTACTGCAGGAGTTTATTTTTGTGCGTTCAAAAAGCATATTCTTAAAGAGTTCATTTAAACAGACTTTTGTTTGACTAGCAGTTCCATTAGTAGGTTCTGGGTTCGAATTAGGTCTTAAATAGAACTTTGTATGGACATCATGATATTGGAAAGAGTAGCTAGCGTAGATTCAATGCCACTAAGTGTTTGTGAAGGAAGAGATTGATTTGCTGCATGGATGGTTGAGTTGCAGTTTCTTTTGTGCGGCTCCTTTACGGTGATTCTTCGGTGAAGAAGATACTGCAGATTGTAAATAGGATGTACTTCATTTTTCCTTAGAGATTTAGTTTATGGCGCCGCGGGCTGCGGGATTCTATTCCTGTTTGCTATGTTCATTACGAACTTCACATCAAAGCCTTTTTCCTCAAGACCTTCAGTTATTTCTTCTATATGGATTCATTGTCAAGGCAACGGGTCACAGAACGGAGTCTTCTTCATTGTTCGCCTGCAGTTTTGTTTCTGATATATTTGCTCTCTTTAGAATGGTAATAAGGCAGTTATTTGCCCCAATTACTTGTTTAATCTTTTTGATAAGGTCTGAACAGTTGTGTTTCCTAATGTAGATAGGAGGTGGCTTTACAACTTTGATGACTTCTAACGCTTGAGCCTAATCTTTGTCGACCTCATCAAGTATTGCAAATCTGTTTCCGGATCTTCCTGTGGTGGTGTTGCCTATAGTATTCGGCACTTTGGCAAGTTTGGGTTTACTATTTTTTGTGGGCTGAGCTTTGATTGATTTTGTTTTTGCATCCGATAAATCAATTGAAATGTAAGCATTATTTCGCAATCATGACAACCGTCGTTCGTCTAGTTGTTATAATAAGCTTATTGGATTTTCAGTTTCTCACAGGAAATATATCCCTTGCAATATTTCATTTTTTCCAGCGTCTTTTCGTTGTGTTTTTTTAATTTTTTTTTTTTTGTGTAACATCGGTGTTTTAGAGCTCTTTCGGCAGAGCGATCGTCTACGTGGGGCAACGTTCGAACTCATTCCTCCCATTGTGCTTTCGACATTTTTTGATCATATGCTTAAAAATTGTTTGCAGAGATGATAAACTGTACAAGGAAATGATCGGATGCTTTGGGGCTTAAAAAAAATTATAAATCCGAAATAACTTTTTAATGGTGCGGACAGTTTATTTTCGCATTATTGTCAATCAATGACATCGGGAAGATCTCAACCAGGTGAAACATATTAATATTTGGGTTTAAAGTGTTTTCATTATATTATAGATTGACATGGTGGACGATGATGAACGACGTTGGCGTCACTTTAATCCAGAAATTCCAAAGCGGTCAGGAAAAATTGGTGAACTGGAAAAGTTTGATGCTACCTTTTTTGGCGTTCACTTTAAGCAGGCCCACACTATGGATCCCCAAACTAGAATTCTTATAGAAACAGCTTATGAAGCTGTCATAGACTCAGGAATTAACCCAAAAAGTCTACGTGGGTCAAGAACTGGAGTATACATAGGATCTTGTATATCTGAATCGGAAAAAACGTGGTTCTACGAAAAGGTTTCTTCTGGCGGTTTTGGTATCACTGGATGTAGCAGAGCTATGATGGCTAACAGGATTTCATATTGTTTAGGCCTAGAGGGTCCTTCGTTTTTACTCGACACTGCTTGTTCCAGTTCGATGTACGCCTTAGATAATGCATTCAGCGCCATTCGGAATGGGGAGATTGATGCTGCAATAATAGGTGGATCGAACTTACTACTTCATCCATTTGTAACACTCCAGTTTGCACGGTAAGTAATAGTATTTTATTGCTCTTAATGATAAAAAGCAGGTGAATATTTCAGACTTGGAGTTTTAGCACCGGATGGATATTGTCGCCCATTCGACAAAAATGCTAATGGTTATACTCGATCGGAGACTATTAATTGCCTGTTTTTACAACGGAAACGAGATGCTAAAAGGGTTTATGCAAGTATCGTTTATTCAAAAACTAACTGTGATGGGTACAAGCCAGAGGGTATAACATATCCCTCTGGGACAGTTCAAGAAAAGTTACTAGACCAATTTTACAAGGAGATTGACCATTCACCAAAAGATATTGGTTACTTGGAAGCTCACAGTACTGGAACTGTGGTTGGTGACCCCGAAGAGTGTAAAGCAATCGATAATGTTTTATGCAGTCAAAGGCAAGAACCTTTGTTAGTTGGCTCTGTGAAGGCAAATGTGGGTCACTCCGAAGCAGCTTCAGGAATCTGTTCACTAGTTAAAGCTTGCTTTGCATTTGAGACTGGACTAATTGCACCAAATATAAATTTTTCAGAGGTTAAGCCTGTAATTGCTCCTTTAGCCGAAGGAAGGTTGGTTGTAGTAAAGGACGTAACTCCCCTTCCAAAACCATGCATAGGAATAAATTCTTTTGGGTTTGGTGGAGCTAACGCACATGCCCTTTTACAAGGCTATTCCAAGTCAAAGAAAAATTTTGGATTACCTTTAGATGATGTGCCAAGACTTCTTACCTGGGCTGGAAGAACGGAGGCTGCAGTTGAGGAAATATTTAATGCTGTTGAAAAAAAACCATTGGACGCAGAATTCATTGGATTACTTCAAAATATTCAAGAAGATGACGTATCCGGTATGGTGTACCGGGGCTACGCAGTTTTTGGCAATGAAGGAAGAGAACCGACCAAATCTTTAGTAAGAGATATTCAACATTACACAGGACTCCAAAGACCTATTGTTTGGGTATATAGCGGAATGGGCTCACAATGGTGTGAAATGGGAAAATCTCTTATGATGGTTCCACGTTTTCGGGATTCAATAGAAATATGTCATCAAACGCTCCTCCCGAAAGGAGTCAATCTTATACATATATTAACATCCAATGATCCTGAAACTTTCGAAAATATTTTGCATTCATTTGTGGGAATAGCTGCTATACAAATTGGCCTAACAGATGTCTTGCGTTCTCTTAATTTTGAGCCAGATTACATAATTGGTCATTCCGTTGGTGAATTGGGATGTGCATATGCGGATGGAGGACTGTCTCCGCAACAAATGATACTGGCAGCCTATTACCGTGGTAGGGTTAGTATTGACCTAGAGAAAATAAAAGGTTCAATGGCAGCAATCGGAATGGGCTATAAGACCATTGTTCATCTGTTGCCTGATTCTATTCAAGTTGCTTGTCATAATGGTCCAGATTCGTGCACGATATCTGGACCAATCGATGATGTTATTCAATTTGTCAATGAACTAAAAGCAAAAGGAATATTCGCAAGGGCCGTGCCCTGTTCGAATATAGCTTATCATTCAAAATATATTGCCCATATGGGGCCTCCATTACTGCAATACATGAAAGAAATTATACCATACCCAAAATCTCGAACAACAAAATGGTTAAGTACTAGTGTTCAAAAAAGTGAATGGGACAAAGCTGAACGCAATCTTTGCTCTGCTGAGTACCACACAAATAATTTATTAAACAGTGTACTTTTTGAAGAGACATTTTCTATGCTACCAAAAAATGCATTGACTATTGAAGTGGCGCCACACGGACTGTTGGGTGCTATATTGAAACGTTCAATGCCTAATGGTGTACATATTCCACTTACAAACAGAGGAAATAAGAATAATGCACTTTTTTTCTTAGCGGCCCTTGGAAAGTACGTATGAATAATAAAACTAAATAGTACATTTAAATATGATGTTTTTATTTCACTTTGTTAAGAATATTTCAGAATGGAGTTTTACTACCGGTTGCCAAATTATATAAAAAAGTAGAATTTCCTGTTTCGCGTTCAACACCCAGCATAAGCTCGCTTATTCGTTGGGATCATAGTGAAGATTGGTTTGTGACTAAATACGAAAATATGAAAACGAAATCAAGCGGAGAGCGTATTTTTGCTGTTAACTTAGCCAGTGATAATGAAGAGTTTATGAGTGGACACGTCATAGATGGAAAAATTTTGGTACCAGCTACGTGCTATTTGCAGTATGTTTGGGAAACATTCTCTTTGATGTACCACGGTCCGAGTTATATGGACGTACCTGTCGAATTTGAAGATGTACGCTTCATAAGAGCTACAAATATGCCGAATAATGGAGAAATTGAATTAAACGTTATGATCCACTATGGCACTGGACATTTCGAGGTGAGTTTTTAGTCTAAACTATCTGTGATTTTATTTATTTTCTTTTTTTTTTTTGTAGATAACTGAAGCGGGTAATTTAGTGGTCACAGGCATTATTCGTGAGACTAAAGATTTCATAATTCCGGAGGCTTACTATTTTAAAGAAGAATCAGAGTTTCCAATGATTTCGAAAAAAGACTTTTACAAAGAATTGAGATTACGTGGATACCATTATAATGGTGCGTTTAGGGCAGTAAAGTCAGCCCGTTCTGATGGTCTGTTTGGCCAAATCGAATGGAATTACAACTGGGTCACTTTCATGGATGCAATGCTTCAAATTCACATTCTTGGAACTGATTCTCGAACCCTTTTACTACCTACGAAAATTCGGAAGCTGAGAATAAATGGCGTCCATCATTTTGATTTAATGACAAAGATGGATTCAGAAAATCGCGTCTTCAACGTATATGTGGATCATAAGTACAACCGAATTATAGCAGGCGGTATTGAGATGGTAGGATTACATGCTAGTCCTGTTCAAAGACGAAGGCCTCCTGGTATTCCTGTTCTTGAGAAGTCTGTGTTTCTGCCTTATTTTATGTCTCAATCTCTGTCTTTTAAAAATGCGGCTCGTGTTTGCACTCAACTTGCTCTTGAGAACAATCCTACATTAAAAATGAAGTTAGTGGAAGTTGATACAGATGGTAGAAAAACCGTTTTAAACGATTTTATTGAATCAATTGAAGACTTACCAGTTGTAACTGCCGACTATTTACTTCTCACATCTCAAAAGCTCGAGGACATCCCGGGAGTACACGTTGAAAATGGAAGTCTCTCTACTCAAACAAATTGTCATTTTCTGATATGTGGTGACTGTAATCTAAGTTTAATTGAAGCTGTAAAAAAGTCTCTAGTGGAAAATGGCTTTTTATTAATTCGAGAGAAGACTTATTCAAACATTAAATCATGGGAATTATCTGAGCACTTCCGACCGATTACCATAATTCCAATAGAAAACAATGAAGAAACATTTGTTTTATTGCAAAAAAAACAGCACGAATTAAAGATTCAGCCAGTCGTAGTAAAAGTAACTCAAGATGATGAGACTTTTAATTGGATTGTATTATTACAGTCAGCCATGAATACAAAAGCACCAGTTATTGTATATTCATTCAACGAAGATATCAATGGTGTAATTGGGTTAGTTAAGTGTTTGAGAAAGGAGCCAGATGGTGATTTAGTCAGATGTTTCTTTATTGATGACAAAAATGCTCCCGACTTTGATTTAGACCACCAATTTTATTTGAAACAACTAGCTTTAGGCTTGGCATTCAACATCTATCGCAATGTAAGACTTATCTATTTATATACAAATTTATAATTTAACTTAACTTAAATTGCATTTAATCAGGGCGCTTGGGGAACTTTTAGACATTTGCCGTTGCTTAAAATTGAGAAGCAAATGTCTAGATTGGATCACATCTATGGAAATATTATTCAACGTGGAGACTTATCAACTTTAAAATGGCTTGAGGGGCCACTCTCTCCACAGAATTGTAAAATAAAAGTAGCATATTCTTCTCTGAATTTTAGAGATGTTATGCTGGCAACTGGTCGATTAGCGGTTGAACTTTATGGATCTAGTCGCATAGATCAAAATTGTGTTCTCGGCTTCGAATATTCTGGGATAAATATGGAAACTGGACGTAGGATAATGAGTATGGTGATTAAAGGAGGTGTAGCATCCTATGTGGAGAAGCCATCGAAACTTATATGGAATATCCCTGATCATTGGACATTAGAAGAGGCCGCCACGGTGCCTGTGGTTTATATAACGGTTTACTATGCATTCTTTATGGCTGGCGACATAAGAAAAGGAAAAAGCATTCTTATACATGCCGGAACAGGAGGCATTGGGCTAGCTGCTATTAGGGTTGCCTTGGCATATAACTTAGAAGTTTATACAACTTGCAGCACTCCGGAAAAAAAAACATTTTTATTGAAAACGTTTCCGCAACTTAAAGGTAATGTAACATTTTTTTCACTGAGTGAAATATATAGTTAATTTCAATTTTTAAACATTTAAATGTATTTACATATATGCTAGTGACTTAGTCCTGAGAATTATATTATTTTCATATAAAAATATTAATTAAATATTATTAAAAAAATTATGTCTAGTTTATAAAATTTTATTTGATTGAGTTTTTCTTGTAAGCTTTTTACTTTATCTAAATTTGTAGAGTCTCATATTGGAAATTCTCGAGACACATCATTTGAGCTAATGGTGCAGCGTGAGACAGATGGAAGAGGTGTGGATTTTGTGTTAAATTCGTTGGCCGAGGAAAAGCTACTCGCTTCAGTGCGTTGCCTTGGTAAATCAGGACATTTTCTGGAAATTGGAAAATTTGACATGGCAAATGATAATAAGATTGGATTGGGATGCTTTTTGAAAGAGATTACATTCCATGCTGTGCTTGCTGATGGCCTTCTGGTAGCTCCTGATGAAGATATTTGGGTAAAATTTATGTACATTGACATGAAGATGACTTATAAAATGTTATTTTTTTTTAGTATCTTAAAAGCCTAATTGATGCAGATATAACAAAAGGCATAATTCAACCTTTACCAGTCAAGGTCTTCCCAGCTCACGAAATTGAATATGCCTTTAGGCATCTTATTGGAGGAAAACACATCGGAAAAGTGGTTATTCAAATTCGTCAGAAATCCGATGACCTAGAGACTTTACCTGTACAAGTGCAGAAGCAAATTTATTTTAATTCCAATTTTACTTATATTATTCCTGGAGGACTGGGAGGTTTTGGAATGGAGTTGGTTGACTGGATGGCTTTGCGAGGAGCGCGAAAATTTGTGCTTAGTTCCAAACGTGGAATTACAAAAGAATATCAATCATACAGAATGGCGTAAGTTTTAAATTCACAATTTGAGAAATGTTATTTTATAAATTTTTATTTTGACTAGACTTTGGAAGTCTTACGGCTGCGAAGTCGTTGTTAATATGTCGGATATCTCGACAAAAGAAGGATGTCGTCAGTTGATTTCTGATGCTGCTGAACTCGGACCAGTGGGAGGAATCTTTAATCTTGCAGTTATACTACGTGATGGAATTTTTGCAAATCAAACAGAATCTAAATTTCTAGAATGTTTTTCGCCAAAATCAATTGCAACTAAATATCTGGACGAGCTGTCTCGTATTTCTTGCAATCAACTGGAACATTTTGTGGTGTTTTCAAGTGTATCTTGCGGTCATGGAAACGCAGGACAAACCAATTATGGAATGGCTAATTCAATAATGGAACGTATTATAGAGTGTCGTAAAAGAGATGGTTTTCCAGGAAAAGCAATTCAGTGGGGCGCTATTGGTGAAGTGGGCTTAGTGGCAGATATGGTCGAAGATAAAATAGATGTGGAAATAGGAGGTACCCTTCAGCAAAGAATTTCTTCATGCTTACAAGAGCTTGATAATTTACTAAGTTCCAAAGATTCAATCGTTTCAAGCATGGTAGTCGCAGAAAAACGGACAGGACGATCCGGAAATAAAAGTGTTGTTGATGCAGTAATGAATATCATGGGTATAAGAGATTTAAAAACAGTGTCTCTTGGGACAACTCTATCAGAAATGGGAATGGATTCATTGATGGCCGTGGAAATTAAACAAACCTTAGAGCGTGATTTTGAATTAAATTTATCATCCCAAGATTTACGGCAGCTCACATTTCAAAAACTTAAAGAGTTTATTGAGACTAAAGAAAGGGAAAATAATGACGGGAAAAAAATTATATTTTCATCAGAAAGTAATATTTTAGGTATGCAGTTGCTGTTTAGAAACTTGGGTGATGAAGCAAACTGCAATCGTATTATTATACCACTTACCACATCTGCTAGTGCTTCTAAAAAGAGTCTTCCCCCAAATATAATAATACCTGGATTGGAAGGAACAGCTGGCCGTGCCTGGTATCAAATAGGATCTACTTTGCAAAGCACGGCCGTTGTTTTACAGCTCCATCAATTAGCACATCTGGAAACAGTTAAAGATATAGCCCAACAAAGCTTTGAAGTAAGTTAACCTGTTTTAAAAAATCACAATTTTCTTACTTATTTTTTTAATTGATAGCATATAAGGCCAATCCTAAAACAAACAGACCCGTTTTATATAATTGGATACTCATTTGGAACCCTCGTAGCTCTCCAACTAGCAGATATGCTTGAAAATGCAGGATTTCGTGGCCACATAATGCTACTTGATGGAGCGCCTAATTTTTTGAAACGACTTACAAATCTTCAGTTGGGAGAACATTTTTCAGATAATGACCTCTACAACCTTCTTTTTTCTAGCATTGTAAATCTGATATTTCCTGAAGAAACTAAAGAATCTGTAGTTGAAGCTTTCGCAAAACTAGGAAACGTTTCAGATAAAATGTCTTTATTTATGCAATATGTTAATAAGCAGGATGTTTACAGCAAAGAATATTCTGCAACAATGATAAATGCCATGTTTAGAAGAGTAAAAATGACTTATTCTTTTGATTTAGGCAGTATAAAAAACTTAAAATCGCCGATAACATTAGTCCGTCCAACTGAAGTTTCCCTTCAAGATATAGAAGAAGACTATTGTGTTTCGACAATAACATCTGGTAAAGTTACACTTAAATTAATCGAGGGCAATCATACGACAATGTTGGACAATCCAATATTGAGTGAAATAATAAATGACTTTGACCCGACACTATTAGATGACAAATATTTTGAAGAATATATTAAAAATGACAAGCCTGTTTCTGTAGTATAAATATTCGACGCGTTAATACAAATTATATAAAACAAAAAGTTTTAAAATTTATTTATATTTTTAAATATTAAAAATCAAACCAAATTTTATATATACATACATAATTTTTTAATTATTAAATTAATTATTAAAGTATTTAAATTATTTTCTTGTTTTAATTAGTTTTGAGGGTATAAGGGATGTCAGGACGAAGCAAAGTCTACTTAGAAGTAATAAGGTCAGTTGAAATTCGTTTGGTTCTCTTGGGTCCTTGAGACGCCAACAAGACAATGACAGCTCAGTACTGCTAAGGTTAAATAGCTCTGTCGTACTTTTGGTGTACTTTTTGGCCAAGTGCCCTACTTCTTGTCAATCTTGCCAGGAAGCTAATAAAAAATTTTAACCAAAAAAACTGTCAAGCATAAGAAAAAATGGAATCACTAAACTAAATCATAATTTACTGAAAAATAAGTAAGAAATTAAAGTTAAGATAGCTTTGTAATAAATTTTGAAACCCAAAGAGACTACTAAAACTTGAAGTAGGCAGTGTAATAAAAATTTAAATAAATAAAATTATATTAAGTTGATTGAATTCTATACAAGAGACCTATTTCGGTACACTAAATTTAATAGACGTATCAGCTTTCGAGTACATATTTCACAAGATCTAATTGTCTCTTTCTCGCCTCAGTTGTCGAGCTTAGTGCCTGAAAGTGAAAATTCTGGCCTGATTTTTACCCAGAATTTCCTTACAGTATTTAAGGATTCTGTCGGTGCAGTGGGTAAGAAATATATACCTGTGGAGTATTGTTATAAATGGGGCCTGCGGTTATTAGGATTACCTTAGCATACAACTTAGAAGTTTATACACCGTGCAGCACATCCGGAACGAAATGTTTTTATTGAAAACCTTTCCGCTACTTAAAGGTAATGTAAAACTTGGTTTACTAAGTTAAAAATTAAAATTAGAGTTGTAGCGCGTTACAGCACAGAGTTGTTGTCGCTAAGTGTGACTCGGTAGTCTGGTGAAGAAAAGGAGCAAAGGTGCAAATTAATTGCTTCTAGACCTTTAAAGTGAGCATACTAGGACTTGCTACATTACATTTTCTAAAAACATATTAACGATTCAGCATCAGGAGTGGGATCTGCCTCGATGAATAATGGCAATTTTTTAATGAAGATGCAAAATAAAAATATAATCGAACTCAAAAAAGTGTCGTCTTCGTGGTGTTCGACAGTGGATATAATTTTGTCCGAAAATTCCTTAGAATGTAGCGCGTTAGTAATGACAGATCAAAGTCAGGTCATAAACTTTAAATTATTGTTGAAATGGCGAGAAACATTATTATTATATTTTTTTTTTAGTTTTTGTACGCGGGAGTCCCAACGATTCTCACCTCCCGCCCAACCGGCCGAGTGGCGCAGCCGTGTGACGTACGGCACGAAACGCGTTCTAGATAGACGCGTGAGCAAGAAAATAAAGGGGAGCACGAGGAAAATTTTTTCTTACTAAGATACTACATACTACATACGAGCTAATTCTACAAGCAATAGGGTTTTAAGTTTAGGAAGACTATCACTTCCATCAATAAAATCAAAGAGGCGGTTGAAATCTGCGCATAAAACCCTAAAGGGTTCATGCACTTCAAACTCCCTCCTACAGTGACCAATAACTAAGGGAATATGGGATCTAGATGTTAGTCGCGGTACGTGGAAATTGAGCTGACCTAGCAGTTAGGAGCTCTCCACGTCTCCACGTATTAGAAAGATGACGCCAAGCATCGTTCAACGGTTAGCTAGAGAAGGAAGATTAATTAATAGAAGTCTACTAGAGTAAGACGGTAATCTCAGGTCGTCATCCTAGGATAAGCCAAGTAGGGCGAGCAGAAAAAAAAATTTTTGGACGGACTCAATGCGGTTAATATGGACTCCAAAAGTGGGACTCCAAACGCAAGAACCATATTCCAAAATGGGCCGAACTAATTAGGTGAAAAGACTCTTACTTCCATAAGGGGAATCGAATTCCTTCGACCACCATTTTATAAATCCAAACACGCCTCTGGCTTTATTAACCATGCAGGAATCATCGACAAGAGTTATTCTTTCCAAAGAGCAGTCATTAAGCATATATGTGGCATACTGGGGAGTGACACGTAAAAATGTCATCAGTTTGCACTTGGAGCTGTTGAGATGTAATAAGTTAGCACGGCACCATGCCTGAAAACTGTTAAGATCCGATTGTAAGTCCAACTGGCCAGAGCTGTCCTTATACTGCACACGAGAGTTGGTTAAAACTAGCGGAAGGTCATTGATGAACAATGTAAATAGCAGTGGGCCAAGATGGCTACCTTGTGGGACGCCAGATGTGACACTGAGAAATTTGGAGAGAGCATTTTTAAACAGAACTTTTGAGTTCTGTGAGACAAATAATTCAAAATCCATTTAAGCAGATCAACCGGAAACCCAAATAAGTCGATTTTCCTTACAAGAAGGGAATGGTTAACCGAGCCAGAGGCTTAACTAAAGTCCGTGTGAATCACATAGGCTTGAAGGTTGCGTTGGAAACCTCTTATAACAAATGAGGTAAGTTCCAGCAGATTTGTAGTAGTTGATCTCCGCCTCATAAATCCATGCTGACATGGGGAAACGGATCTGCACAAGTGCTGCAAGTGAGGAGTTAGTACATTCTCGAAGAGTTTCGGAATAGCCGATAACTTTGAGATGCCCCTATAGTTACAGGCATCCGTTTTGCTACCTTTTTTGTGGAGAGGAATAATAAAGGATTCCTTCCAAATAAGGGGAAATTCGGAGGTTTCTAAAGATAAGGTAAACAATTTAAGAATGGGGGTTGTACAGAGCTTCCGCGCAAGTGTGGCTTAACGCGTTGAAGATCCAGACTTTCGTTAAATACATGACTGAAGATAAGAAGGTCTGTAATAGGACGGAATCGTGTGTTTTTTTTGTAGACTTTTTCCAATTTTTTTTTTTTTTGTAGTAGCCGAGACGTATGATCCCATTAAAGAATTTACAGATGACCTCAATAGCACAGTTCGGAAGTTCAATTATCAATTCAATTATAGGCTCCTCCGGCAGCCTTTTTCGGTTTTAGACAAAAGGATTTACAGCAGGGTTCGGGTGGCAAATGTTTCGGCTATATATGTGTCGCTGCACGCCCAGCAACCTGAGGAATTTTTTATCGGGGAGACGGAGAGCTTAGATTTGGGTGAGCCCTTCACAATGGATGCTTTGTATTAGTTGGCGAGAGTTTCTCAATTTATCTTAGCAGTGCTTTTTCGGCATCTTGCTTCAGAGTCCGGTTTCGTTTGCTGGTGGTCTCATTCAGACGATGCTTTGAGCATTGCGATCTGTTGGTTTGCCAAGCCCGTCTCAGACGCCTCTTTTCCAGAACAAGCTATTCAATTTGCAGGCTGTTTTTAAACTTTTTTATTTGCACATCCTTCCGTTGTGGTGTTGATAGCCTGGCTGCTGTGACGAGTACCTCTTCCAGGGTGGCGGTAGAACAGTCGATGACAGCTTCGATGTTGAGCTGGGGGTTAGCTCAATGTGGGAACTCACATACTTCCTGTATTGTCATTGATTATAATTCCCAAATTGCTATGTGGCTAGATTGGGACCTGCTAATCGTTTTCTGAATGTGGCTGGAGCGGATTTTCCATACCTGTTTGCAGAGCATCAGCGTAGGAGATGCCGTTGGTGGACTTATAGGACCGAAAGATGATCTAGCTGTCATTACGAAAAATATGTCTGGCGTAATTTTAGTGTATAATATTTTATGTATTTTGTTGAAGAGAGCTGCCGCTCGTCGCATACAACTCCTTAGCTCCTTGTAGAACAAACAACCTCTGTAGTTCCTCGTATGGCTTTCTCGGCAGTTCACACATTTTTTTTTTGTATGGCGGTCTTCTTTGTTATTGGGGCAGGGAAGTCTCCGCAGAATACGCAGACTGACTGAAGTGTGCAGTATGTTCTGGTGTGTCCATACTCTTGACAATATGTGCATTGTACTGGGAGGTTCCGTTTGTGTGTTTCTTCACGGTGTTCCTCTAATGCAATAAGAACTGCAGTTTGTAGATCGGGTGAACTTCATTTTTCTTTAAGGTTATGCTGTCTGGCTCAAGCTTGACCTTGCAGAGTACTTACGGCTTTTTGTTTCTGTTGATAATGTTGCTAACATTTTTAACAGAGAATCTCTTGTCTCTTCTTCTAGTATCTCAGAGGGGGCGACGTTAGATTCGATTCCTTTTAGTACTTCTTTTAGTTCTATACTGCTTTGTAGTTGATAGGTGCAAAATGTCTTGTTTGTTCTTTATATTTGGTTTGATCTTTGCTTTCGTGGATGTTCCCATGAAAATTTTTTCGGTAGGGTTTTTTTCCCTGATATAAATATGTGGGCCTTTGGTTTCTTTTTTCCGGCTCAGCTTGGGTCTCACCATCTGCTAAGAGGGAAAAGCTGTCGCTAATGTTGGAACTCCTGGCTTGTGCGTTGGTTTGGTGGATCTTTGGTTTGTTACCAACGGTGTTTTGCGGACTAAGCTTAGGATTAATATGGATGTAGCGATTCATACCAGTCCGTATGGCCGGAACCGCTTGTTGCTTATTGAAGCTTATGGTTTTTGTTGCCGTTGCAGTGTGCAATAAAGCCGTTGACACCAATTTCGCAATATTGGTCGTCCCTTTAGTTGTTGCCATTGTGTTTCCTGAGGTAGCAGAAATTCTAGCACTGCTTGTCGTTGGTGCGTCTTCCATAGAAGCTGGTGGTTGTGGGGCTTCAAGATGAAGGAGTTGGAGTGAGTAGGGCTGGTGCTAGAGAGCGCGCTCTCGTGATTTTGATGGCCAGTAGTGCCGGGTTGGTCTTTGTAGATGTTTTTTCTACGTCGATATTGCGTGTTGAGAAATACGAGTAACAACAGTTTCTTCGGTTTAAAGAGCTTATACGGTAATTATAACCGCTCATTTATTTGACCTAATCGCGCGTGGCACTTTATAAAAGTAAAATCCCACAGTTAACAATTTCGCCATCGATTTATATTATTATATAGTGACATATCCACAGTCCTACGGACTTAGCACATGCCTACTTATAAGTACACATACACCATTGTAAACATCATACCCTAGCTAGCCTCACATACCCGATGCTACCCCATAGTAAACTAGTAAACACCAGATAATAACCAGACAGTTATTGGAATCCTCAAGCCAAGGCTAATGGAATAAACCCAAACTCCACAACAGGATGCAGCCCGAAACTCCAGTCTATCCCGACATGTAGACTAAACATTTATGACTTAAGCTTGCACCCAATTGTCACGTTCCCACGTTCAAAGTCCGGACTAGCAAAGACGAAAACAAAAATATTAGATTTCGATAACAAGATCGTAAAACAAAAGAGCACTTGTATCCAAGAGCATACGCACTTGAATCCAAGAGAAGCTTAATAATTAGTCCCAATTCTCTCCAAATTCTCTTTAGAACTTTAAAAGTTTAACTCAATATTTGAAAGCTCGAGGCTTGAACGCAAATCAATCCAGATCAATAAGTTAAGTTCAGTTTCAGACTCGACAGTAATCGGTCGGTGTTCTTAGACAGTTTGTAAAATTATTCGGCTAAAATAAAAATCATTTATTTTAACTTTCGAATAACCCAAACATTTTATTGGCGCAGTCGGTATTATGTTCTAAGAGTCCTTTTTAAGTACGGTATTGGTTAATAAAAAGGATATGCTATACAACTAGCTAACCTAGACCAGATACAGTGATTCTAAATAGTCATCCGCAGAAGAATCTACGTGATTCAAAACCCGAAAAATCTGTGAGGTCAGAAAGAAAATCTTTTCTGTGAACAAATCAAAATTTTGTGAAAGAAAATCTTTTCTGTGAATAAATTAAAATCCCGTGCGGTCAGAAAAATAAATTTCAAAGTGAATTTGTTTAATTCTGCAATTTATTAACACAAATCAAAGACTTGCTAAACAACAATAATGGCAGTCCCGCAACTCTCAGAAGTCCACTTGAACCAAGTGTTGGCGCAAATCAAAGAATTGCACTACTACGATGGCACACCTGGAAGCTATCAGGTTTTATGAGCCAGGTAGAACAACTACTAAGTTTGTATCCGACACAATAGCCCCGACAAGCACACGTCATCTATGGATCAATCCGAAGATTGATCGTAGACTCAGCATTGGAAGCAGTGATCCAGACCGGAGCAACAACGTGGATTGAAATCAGGACAGCCCTTTCCCCTTTATTCAAAGATCATAGACCTTATGTGACACTGGTGAAGCAGCTGGAGGAAACCACCTACCCCGGAACCATCAGTAAGTTCATTGAGGCGCTTGAAGTGCAGTACCGGAATATTTTTGATAAGCTAGAATTAGAAATTGACCCTGTAAACAAAGCTAATTACAAATGCTTAAGCGAACTCTCAGAAATACAATAGACAGGAAATTCCCTGATGGGATGTATATGTCGTTGGCACGCAAAGATATCGATTCAATTCCTAAACTAAAACAAGCGACTATGGAACTTGGTCTTTATGACGCAAATCCTGAACATCAATACCTCCAAAAGTCACAAGGGCACAATCGCAAGAACGGGGGAAATAAGAATCAAAGAAATAATCAGAGGTATTACAATAATAAACACAACCAACATAGTACCTATTATTCTGCTGCTAATCAAAGTATGTTCAAGCACCTAATACTAACAAAAATAACCAATGTAGCCAAGGTCAATATCCTACTAGTTATTTTCCACCAAATCAATGGGGAAATTATACATATCATACATCATCATATACATCATACATTTAGGAATGATTTGACACAAAATAACCCCATTAATAACCAACCATCAACTCCGAATAACGCAAGTAGTGGTGGACCCACTAAAAGACAAAGGGAAAGCCAGAGTGGGCAAAGTAAGATGGACGTAAATTTTCATCAATTTGCCTCGGACAATCCGGAGTTAGAGGGGGAAGAAACAGTCCCTATGTAAAAATAGCTAACAATAACAATCTTTACAAAGGCATGATCGACACAGGCTCATCCATTAATATCATAAAGAACAATATTGCAAAAGAAAAAGAAATCGAAGAAATTCTCACGGTGTATACAATAAAGGGTCCCATCAAATTAAGTAAAAGTGTAATAATGAAGCCCAGCGCAGTATGTCCGTCTGAACAAAAATTCTATGTGCATAATTTCTCCGATAGTTATGAATTCCTGTTAGGTCGCCATTACTTATAGGATTCTAAGGCAAAGATTGATTATGAAAAAGAGACGGTAACGCTAGGTTCAAGAACCTACAAATTTTTTTACGAGGAGAAAAAGGGCGAGACCGCATCCACAAAATGCCTTGACCCTAAACCAAAAGACGAATCTGCATCCGCAGAACAAATCGTCCAAAAACAAAAAAAGGAGAAGACCGCACCTACAAAGTGCCTCACTCCAAAATGAAATAATTCACAATCTGACCCTATGTCCGTTGACAACGAGATAGTCACCTTCGCAATTGAAAACGAATTACGCGAATGCAACGAGTATAGACTTTAACATCTAAATGTTGAAGAGGTAGAATGTTTACAGAAGGTTTTATATGAGTATAAAGACATTCAGTACAGGGAAGGTGAGAATTTGACTTTCACAAGTACAATTAAGCATATCATCCAAACTCAGCATGAAGATCCGATTTATAGAAAACCATACCCCCAGAGCGTTGATCAGGAGGTAAACAAACAAATCAAGGAAATGATAGAGAAGGGTATAATTCGAAAATCGAAATCCCCGAACTGTTATCCTATTTGGGTAGTCCCCAAGAAGGCAGATGCCCCAGGGAAACCGAAATTTCGTTTAGTCGTTTACTACAAAAATCTCAACGAGATCACTGTTAATGACAAATTCCCAATTCCAAGAATGGACGGAATATTGGATAAACTTGGAAGACGCCAGTATTTCACCACAATTGATCTAGCGAAAGGTTTTCACCAGATCCAAATGGATTAAAATTCCATTGCGAAAACCGCACTTTCAACCAAACATGGGCATTATGAATACACACGTATGCCTTTTGGTTTGAAAAATGCCCCAGCAACATTTCAAAGATGTATGAATAATCTTTTGGAAGATTTAATCTACAAAAATTGTTTAGTGTATTTGGATGATATTATTATTTTTTCCACTTCATTGGAAGAACATATTCAATCTCTAAAGAAAGTCTTTGGAAAGTTAAGAATTACTAACTTAACTAACTACAGCTAGACAAATGTGAGTTCATGAAAAAGGAAACTGAATTCCTAGGACACATTGTCACTACGGGTGGGATAAAACCAAATCCGAACAAAACAAAGGCGATTATAAACTTTCCATTACCCAAGACCCCTAAACAAATAAAATCATTTTTTTGGATTGTGTGGTTTCTACGAGAAGCTTATACCTAATATTGCCAAAATAGTCAAACCGATGACTACCAAACTGAAGAAAGGAGCTGATACCAAATGCAAAGATTACATTGAGGCGTTTGAAAGGTTAAAGGTGTTGATAACTCCAGAACCGATTTTAATCTATCCTGATTTCTCAAAACCCTTTTCCCTCACAACTGACGTAAGTAACTTAGCAATAGGTGCAGTGTTGTCACAAAATCACAAGCCTGTAGGCTACGCCAGCAGAACGCTGAACGAGCATGAAATAAATTACGCTACTATTGAAAAAGAATTACTATCGATAGTTTGGGCAACAAAGTATTTCAAGTCATACCTATTCGGCAAGCCATTTGAAATTTAAAGTGACCACAAACCTTTAGTATGGCTTAATAATATCAAAGAGCCAAACATGAAACTTCAGCGTTGGAAAATAAAACTGAACGAATTCGATTACAAAATAAAATATCTTCCTGGCAAAGAAAATGATGTAGCAGATGTCCTTTCCCGCACAAAAATAGAAGATGTTATGCTTGGCAAAGTAGCGAATAGCATAGATGCATCAATGCATAGTGCAGGCGAATATAATTTAAATTACATATCCATCTATGAAAGACCATTGAATTTCTACTCTCGACAAATAGAAATAGAGAGGGGAATAATGATACCACAGACGTTAGTCACTTCTTTCAATAGCTGAAAATCAAAATAACTTACAAAGAAATGACAAACGAGTTGGCTAAATCTCTCATTAAGGAGTTTGTGTGCACCAAAAAGAGCGCTATTTACTTCCCTAATGACAAAGACTTCTTAGTATTCCAAAGGGCATATACCGATATCATAAGCCCTAACAGCTTGACTAAACTGTTAAGATGTACTAAGAAATTGATTGATATTTTGACCAATGCTGAATTCAAGAATAAAGAACTTCTACATCCCATAATAGAGAAGACAATTAATTGGTTCAAAGAAGAACATTATTATCTTGATAGTCATAAGTTAAATCAAAATATAATCAACGAATGTGAAATTTGTAACATCGCTACAACCGAGCACAGAGACACGAAATTAACATTCGAAACAACACCGGAAACATTTAATGCCCGTGATTTTTATCTTACTGGAAACCAGATATTTTTATCGTGCATAGATATCTACTCGAAATTTGCTGCACTTGTAGAAGTAAAAAGTAAAGATTGGCTAGAAGAAAAAAGAGCCTTAATAAAGATATTTAATGACATGGGAAAACCCCAAGAAATTAAAGCAGATAAAGATTCAGCCTTTATGTGCGCGGCACTTCAAGTTTGGCCAAAATCTGAGGGCGTAAATATATCCGTAACCACCAGCAAAAACGGCATATCCGATATAGAAAGATTTCATAAGACCGTTAATGAAAACCTCAGAATCTTTGGTAGTGAACAAAACATATAAGACAGATGTACAAAATTCGAATCAATTCTATACGTTTACAATCATAAAACAAAACACAATACAACCAAAAGGTCACCGGCAGACATCTTCTTATATGCAGGAACTCCAGATTTTAATGTTCAACAAAACAAAATTGACAAAATCAATAGACTCAGTGAGAAAAGACACGAGTATGAAGTAGACACGAAGTACAGGCAAGCCCCACTTGTCAAAAGTAAAGTAACCAATCCATTCAAGAAAACAGGGCAGGTTAAAATAGTGGACGAAAAACATTTCGGAGAAACTAACCGCGGCAGGAAAATTGTGCATTATAAATCAAAATTCAAGAAACGAAAGAAGATTAATAAGAGCAAATACGATAATTCCAGACCCGCAGAAGAAATGTAGAGGATGCCCGATATTTCCTTTACTGATATTATGCATGATCCCCATTATCACCATGGCCAAAGGAAGTAACATTGAAGTGAACCCGATCCGTGAGAAGAATGGATATCTGATTTTCCAAACAAGCACAACAGAAATCCCGATAAACTACGATTACCATTGCTTAAGTATAAACATAACAAAGACAATGCTAGTGTTCGATAGCCTATTTGAAGAAGCAAAAGAATTTCCTAGTGTATTACAATACAATATATAGTTGATAAATTAAAGAAGGAAATCAATGGGTTAAGAATTATAAGGCGAAGCAAAAGAGGTCTTCTTAATGTAGTTGGAACAGCGTACAAGTATCTATTTGGCACATTGGACCACAACGATAAAGACGAGCCAGAAGAAAGAATTAATAATTTGTCTGAAAACACAGCCCAAAATCATGATCTAAACATGATTACTGATGTAATCAATAATGACATTGACATTATTAACAAGCTCAAGGTAGAAAAGGAAATGGATCAACGAGTAGCAATTCTCATATTCAACCTTCAACGGTTCACTGAATATATAGAGGATATTGAACTAGGCATGCAATTAACCAGAATAGGTATTTTCAACCCGAAATTACTTAAACATGATTATCTAAAACAAGTAAATTCCCAAAAAGTACTAAAAATTACAACATCAACTTGACTTAGAGCAGACACCAACGAAATTTTTATTATTCCCCACGTTCCGAGCGAGATAATCAAAGTGTCAGTTTTCGAGATAGTCCCGTATCCAGACAGAACTTACATTAGATAAGTTCTATATTTATGAAGATAAGGTATACAATAAGCATACAGGACAAATTATTCTTGAAAAATGCATTGCTGGATTTATAAAAAAAGAATCCACCGAAAGCAAATATATAAAAACTCACACAAATTTTCAAATCAACTACATAGAACCAAATATATTGCTTACATGGAATATACCGACAACTGTAGTAAATCAAGACTGTACAAACAATATAGTTTCAATTTCTGGAAACAACATGATTAAAATAAATAATTGTACAATGCAAATAAATGAATTCATAGTTTCAAATAATTTGGCAGATTTTACACAGACAATTTATATTTACAATAATGTTACTAAAATAGAACCAATAGCCTATTTAGAAACAAGAGAAATTATAAATTCACATGCAAAATACTACAGTACATTCCAAATCATATGTGTTACATCTTTTGAACTCACAATATTCAGTTTAATCCTGTATTTAGTGTATAAGTTCAAAAGTATACCTAAGAAACTCATTGTTAAGTATACGAAAACCGAAGAACAACCGATCCCAGAACAAATTGTAAATGATCAGATCATACCAGAAAACAACATTATGATTTATCCTACATTACATATCTGAGGACAGGCCAAATTCAAAGGTTGGGGGAGTGACATATCCACAGTCCTACGGACTTACACATGCCTACTTATAAGTATACAAACACCATTGTTAACACCATACCCTATGATACCCTCAGTGCACTTGTCACGCTAGCCTCACATACCCGATGCTACCCCATAGTAAACTAGTAAACACCAGATAACAACCAGACAGTTATTGGAATCCTCAAGCGAAGGCTAATGGAATAAACCCAAACTCCACATCAGGATGCAGCCGGAAACTCCAGTCCATCCCAACATGTAGACTAAACATTTATGACTTAAGCTTGCACCCAATTGTCACGTTCCTACGTTCAAAGTCCGGACTCGCAAAGACCAAAACAAAAATATTAGATTTCGATAACAAGATCGTAAAACAAAAGAGCACTTGTATCCAAGAGCATACGCAATTGAATCCAAGAGAAGATTAATTGATGATCCCAAGCTCTCTCCAAATTATCTTTAGAACTTTAAAAGTTTAACTCAATATTTGAAAGCTCGAGACCGAGGCTTGAACGCAAATCAATCCAGATCAATAAATTAAGTTCAGTTTCAGACTCGATAGTAATCGGTCGGTGTTCTTCAACAGTTTGTAAAATTATTCGGTTTAAATAAAAATCTTTTTTTTTACTTACGAATAACCCAAACATTTTATTATATATGTAAAAGAAAGTCGGGTTTGTAACAACACTTTTAACGCGAGATCTGCTAAACCAATTTTCATGGTTATTGATTCGTTGTATCGAATAGCATAATACATTTTAAAAACTGGCAGTTTCGGCAGGACACAGAGGAATTTTCTTTTTTTATGCACTCCTCCGAAGCGGCTTTTCCGATTCTGATGATATTTAGTGTGCATATTGGGTAGGACTGAGAATTAGACAACATATATTTTTCATCCGCACTATGCTGGTTTGGCAGGACAAGGAGGATTCCTTTTTTATGCACCAGATACGATACAAATGGGAATCAAATTGGCCGTTGCATCTTTTGGCATTTTTTTCCTAAAGTTAATTCTCACATTCAATTTATGTTGATAAATTCGCTCGGAGTAACAGAAATAGTTAACAATATTGCTGCAAACGGTAAACAATTAAATTCAACGTCCAAAAACAAAGCCAAATTTATGAAATTTATCACAAAATGGTCTCATTGCTGTTTTCTACAGATAATATACATGGCAAAACAGCGATTGTCAGCTAGCCTTAGTTCGGGTCCAGCAGAGCGGTTCGGGTCTGCTAGTATATATAAATATTGAACAAAGAACTCAACTCGGAGCTCTCGAAAAACACCATCCCCGTCGAAGACTAAGACCGAACGAATAACATATGAAGTTCTATTTTTAACCATATCAATTCTGTGGCAATCAATTGCACATCATAAGCTATCTGTTTTTCGAAAGGATCTGCATTTTTAGTAAATGATTCTCCAATACGTAGTATTTTTACTTATCTTTCCTGTAAGAAAATTTTTTAATGTTTAGACCTTTAACTCGTAGGCATATTATTGATTTGTTTTATAACTTTTGGTACATTTTTTTGGCGCTTTGGAAATGGTTAGGTAAGTTTAAATAAGAATTCGTAATCTTTTCTAGCAATAACCATAGCGTTTTTAATAATAGGTTTAAATGTTGAAAGAATTTTTAAAATCGACTTACTATTTTTTTAGTTTATTCATAGTCAGACCTTTTCTAGTTTCCGGATTCGGATTTCCCAGACCTCTTCTAGTTTCCTTGACTTCGGAAACTCTTTTCTGAGTTGAATTTTGCAACACTATCTATGAGAAATTTCCACTGCCACCTATCAGCTGATCGGCATATGCAAGTTAAATGTTAACAATCTAAGTAATGAAAACGTTAAATATACTAGCATTGTTTTTTATGTGTTCGTTTACTGCTAAGAAAAGCAAAAACATTTTGGTTAAATATTAGGTAACAATCTTTAAATCCAATACTCTTCCAATACTTAATGTCGATAACTTTTAGCGCTGTCTCCAAAAACAGATGATTACAATTTCGAATATTAAAAATATACTTTTTATGGTCAAGAATGCTTGTACCTTTGATTTTCTGCACCCCATTAACGTTCTTAGTAACAGGCCAAAATTTGTTCAGCCCCTAATTAGCAAAGCTGTGATAAAATATACGCATTGGCCAGCTGATTTTTTGGGAACAAAAGGGACCAAAGGGAAATTTCATAAAAATCCGTCAATCAACCAAGGCAATTTGGTTATGTTAAAGGAAAATCCGAAAATGTTATCAAACCTACTTCCGAGTGGAAACTGGAACAGGCCGGAATAATTATAATAAAATTATAAAATTCACTTGATTAAACTATGAAGATGTTTTAGTATACACACGCCATTTCAGCCAAAACAGAACGACGTATTCGTGATCGCCGTGAAAGATTCAGAACAGGTATATGGTCATCAGATCTGTTTCATGCAATAGCTTCATCTGCAGTCGGTGATCGCGTATCTTTCGCATTTGCCTACTTATAATTCTTTGTCTAAGTCTTGGATTTTTTTTTTTCAAATAAAAAAGAGAAAATGAGACAAAATCACTCAACAATTTGTTTAGTAAACTATGAACAATACAAAACAAACACAAAGCAATAATTATGAACGAAAAATGATAATAATAGCAAGGGCCTCATTACGAAATCTCATTTATTGAAATAATTTTTTACAAAAAATGTAATAGTAATAGTCCGAACTACGGTGAAGCATTTGGCTTAGTTTGGTTAGCCGGTTCTCAAGTTACAAAGTTAAAGACAATTAAATTTGTTTGATATATATAGATTTAATAAGATTATATTTTTAATTTGTTTCTTTTATTTACTTTTTAACATATATCTAACGCCGAAGCCAACTACTCGATATTATGATTATATAAGCTGCCGATGTTTTTTTCAAACATCGAGGCATCGCTTTAAATCGACAACAATAAAAACATCGAAAAAGCACTGATTATAATTGTTATTACTGAACACTCGGTATCGATATTCATGCTTAAATGCTGGTGCAGCGAAGCGATGCTCGCGCCGCGGTCGCTGATAAGGCTGAAGTGGCTATCTAAACAAAGGGAACTAAGACTTCTCCTGGCATCTTTTTCTCTCCTCGATCCTTAACTTTGTCAGAATCGCCGCTGAGAAGCTTGAAACCGCTTGCCAATTTTTTTCTTTGGCCAGCATTATTGGCACGAGGTTGTCCGTCCCGATGGTGACTCCCAAGAGGGCCTCCAGTGCTTTACGCTAGCTCGAAATCTCGCAACTGAACGCCACATGCTCGGTGGTTTCGTCCACCTCGGAACGGCACTAACTGCAGCTTCCACTCACATCGTGACCGAACTGATTCAGAAGTGCAGTTTAAGACTCCTCGGGACACTGGTACGCTGGTACCTGGATTGCTTGTGGATCGGCCCGTGCAAAGTTTTGGTCTCCAAAAGGTACCCGAAGGCATGGGAAGGCGGAAACTCTCGCCTCTCTTCCTTACTGTCTCCTTACGCTCTTATTTTCTGGTTTGGGTAATGTCCTGTTCCTTCTAAGGCCGGGTCCGGCTGCGCAACGGGCAGGTGGGAAAAGGTCACGTTGCACGAAGGCCACCCCTTTGTGGGCAGTTCGGCACTACCGAGGTCGCTTTGCCAACTAGAGGTCTGCATGAATACAGTCAAAGCAGCATTTGTTACTCTCACTCAAAGTTCTAACTGACTGAGTCAGACATTCAGTAAAACGGATTTAGCAAATGTTGTGAAGGCAGGAGTAGAAAATTTACTGTATCAGAACGGCGACGCAATAAACGAACGAGTTTCGCGACTGAGTACTCGGTTAATTGTGCGTCGCATTGGTGACGTCAAATTTATTGCGTGTTTGTTTTTTCGTTTTTGTTTTGCTTTTCAATACAAGACATAGAACGCTTTCGTTCAAGCTCTGCATTTTCATAACTACATTTGCTGCTCTGCTTTATCTGCTCTGCCTGCCATGAATGATGGGAATGCCAAAATTTCATCCGAATAGTCGAAAAATTTACCCTGCATTCACTCATTCTATCCATTACGCATTGCTTTAAATTTATCTCATTCTGCATACAACGAATACAACTCTTACCAATGCGCAATTCACTTTGTTGGAACCGGTTTGGCACGCCGAATTGCGACTTAAACTTTTTGTACTCAAAAAACCTAAAATTTTTAGCGGGAAAGGCATGAAGCAGCGGTGTTTAAGAAATGCAGTAAGCTCTCCAGATCGCCCCCACCTGCAAGAAACCCTTGAAGGTGGGCAGATCTCGGCGGACGACTCCACGCCAAAACCCAAGAGGGCTCGAGAACCCGCTAGCCCAGCTAGTTCGCTCAGGCCAAAAAGAGAAAGGCATGCCAGGAGTCTGAGTGCCTGCAGGGCTTACAGGTGTTTGGGAAACTGTTGCAGGAGGTTTCCGTCAAAAACCTCTCGCCACATTACAATCCCCACGAGGAAGTTGTTCGCCAAAATGAAAGAACTACACTCGAGCAGGCCACACCAATACGGTAAGCCCCAATAACGACTGGGAAGTGGTCGCGAAAAAAGCCAAGAACAGCGTCGAACACGTCATGACACCATCACAGTCCAGGCGAGCGGCAAGTCCTACAGTGGGGTGCTCGCCATGATCACCAGGAGGAAAGATAAGCAGTTGTCTGAACCGAGGAGTGGCCAAAGGCCACTCATGGGATGAAGCCATGAAGGGAGTATCGAGAAGGTGCTCAGTGATTCAACCTCAGTGAGAGCCACGACGGAGGACTTAAAGGTGCTCATATTGTAGGTACGCAACATATGCGACGCTATAGCGTGCCAATTTGAATTCGGGGTGGACCGGGTAAAGGTCCAAAGTATGCGCCGCGGGTATGCAGAGGCCAATCAGCGGTGGTTAGCCAAGACGTTTCGTCCTGCATCGTGGAAAAGTTAGGATCGGATGGATCATCTGCCGGATCCGAGAGAGACCAGGCCCACCGAGGTAGTTCAGATGCTTGAAATCAGGGCACATTGCAATTCACTGCAAGAGCCCTGTGGACAGGAGTGGATGCTGTATTAAATGCGGGGAGTCGGGTCACAAAGCGGCCACGTGCATCAAGGAGGCAACGAGCTTTATCTGCCTAGCGGCCGGAAAAAACGAGACAAGACACCACGAAGACGGCAGAGGCTGTCCAGCCGGAAAAGCGGAAGCGAAATCCACAGGCCCGTTTGCAAGTAATTCAACTAAACCTGAATCACTGCAACGCGGCACAGGACCTCCTGTTGCAGACGGTGCGCGTGCTGGGCAAGTGGCACTCCTCAGCAAACCCTATAGGCTAGGGAGCAGCAGTGACTGGGCCACGGACAATTCCGGCAGAGCGGCCTTGAGGCTTTGCGGAGTTGAGACGCCGGAGCTTTTAATGTTATCGGCACCTGGCTGTATAGTTGCTATCCGGCTTCCAGTCTCTCGCTGGAGTCATTCGGCAGGATCTTTGACGAGCTGTGCAGCGACCTGCGAGATATGGTCGGTGTGACTTCAACGTCTGGGCCATAGAGTGGGGCGCCCCCGAACCAATGCCAGAGGTCGACTGGTTTTGGAGGCCTTTGCCTCCCTGGATGTCGTCCTTAGGCGCCCTCGAGGGATTTACGCCAGACGAAGCGGACGAGGCCAATAAGATGGCCAACAAGTCGGAGGTTGCTGTGGAAGGCGCTTGCAGCCAGAGCATGCCTCAAAGGAGGACATTCCGGAAGCACCACTCACCGGTCTTCTGCTTGAGCGAGGAGATTGCTGATTTACGCCGCACCTGCCACCTCAAAGTATACTATAGTCAGCGCCTTGTTCCCGAGCGGACGAGAGGTCACGAACTGCACCAGGACGGAGATGGAGATAGGTCACGGAAGAGGAGGTCCTTCAGGCCGGTCAGACCCTAAAAGCAAACAGAGCGACGAAGCTGACCCTTGATCTCCTGTTGACAGGTGGAAAAGGCAACGGCTCCTACTGCTGGCCAAGCCACCTGGAGATACGATTGGGAAAGTCTTCGAGCTATTGAAGCAGCTGGTGGTCTCCTCCCGAAGCAATATGGTTTCAGGAAGGGGAAGTGTACACTGGACGGCATCGCGAGGGTCGTCAAGGTGGCTCAAGAAGCCAATGCGGGATTCAGGTGGAAAGGAAGAACCAAGTATTTTTGTCAGGCTGTCACCCTGGACATTAGGAACGCGTTCAACTCGGCTGACGGGGGCCGAATGCTAGAGTCCAAAAGGAGTTTCTAGATCCTACTGAAGAATGGATTTTAATAAGATTGGATGTCTTCAAAGTAATCGGCCTTGTTTCTTGCGCTCTCGTTTTTGTGAGAAAAACCATCGGGGTTTTAATTAAATTGTCTATCTTGTGCCTAATAAAGTTCCCGTTCACTTCGTGTGTGCATGCAGCTATTCTGTTTTGTGTATTAATCTATTTTAATTTCACAATTTAGTCTGTGCTGCTGGTGTTTGTTTTTTTTTTTTTTTTCTTCTTCAATTTCATTTGTACCTTCATCGTTTAGCCGTTGTTTGCGCCGTCGAGACAGCTAAACCATTTTAAGCTTAGTTACTCCTACGCTCTCTTCCTCTCCCGCTCTCTTCCTCTCCCGCTCTCCCGCTCTCTCTATGCAGTTGCACTTCTTATTTTATGTCTCGCCCTTACTCTCTTTACGTTAATGGTACAGTGGTAAGTCCCAATAATGACTTCAGGAATTGTCTGCTTCGTTACAGCCTGCAATAAGGTGATTTCTCAAGATGATGTCTCCATCGGCTGCTGATTGTGCGAAAACAGAGTGCACGCCAAGTGCATTGACGCTAGTGCTCGGACGCTAGACGATGTCAAAGCAGAGAAAGGCTTCAAGTCTTTTACGCCGCGAACCAGGGGCAGTTTTGAGGAGTTTATCCAGTTTTCGAAAAAATCATAATATGATCTTAGCTCTGGATAATCAATTCAAACTATTAAATGAATCTCCGAATTGCAAAAAACATGCAACTGGGGTGCCGCATGCGGGCGGTTCCAAGCAACCCGCCGCGGTGCCTCAAAAGCAGTCTCCACCGGCACTGCCCTCGACCTCAGGATCATCTTCACGACCTCTGAGATCGAGTACAAAGAAAGATTCGGTATTCGAATGTGCCGCAATAGTGACCATTCCGCCGTCTATATCCGTTTTGCCCTCTGGGGGTTCTGAAATAGCGACCCCTCAGAGCATCGTTCAGATATCCCCCCGGGTATTAGGCCTGGACTACCGGCCGATGCCGGCAATGCAGCTGCTCAGTCTGCCTTGCCAAATACCCTTATGGTAGTTGCACCCACGAAACAGATATTCGTTTCACGGCTTTCCCCTGGCCAGACATCGGATGATGTAATTGCCTTTATTCAAGGCAAAACCGGAGCTGAAAAAATAAAGATTAAGGTGGAAAAATTTCAATTTTCTTATGCTAGGGACATTTTATCTTTTAAAAAATATGTCCCTAACGAACTTTTTGAAACAATATGCTCTACCAATTTCTGGCCAGAGTATATTCTTTGTGTTAAGCTATCAAATAACGGTAGTTTAATTTATATTAGATGTTCTTACATTCCTCCCTTGTCGGAACTTCCTATATATTGGAACCATTTTTCCGCTATTCAGTTGGTTTCCAATAAACTTTCAGATAGGGACCATTTAGTAGTGCTAGGTGATTTTAATATCCCTGGGGCTATTTGGTACACAAATAATTCCACAAATACACTTTTAACATCAACGCAACATGATTTTATTGCTGGTTTGTTCGACATTTTGCTATCCGAAGTCAACCATCTTCGAAATTCTTTAGAGCGTTTGCTTGAACGCGCAGTGTTATAAAAACTGTTAGACTCGCTGCAGGGCTCAGATTTCACAGGGTCCTAAACGATTTTATATTTTTGTGAAAACTTAACGTAAGCCCCAGAATCATCCTTTCTCTCTTTCATTTGAAAATACGACCGCAAATAATGTTTAGGCAATAGCCGATCATTTGCACAGTATTTTCAAACCACATATTCAAATTCCACGGATTCAAATCAGACCTATTCCTACAGCATGCCCAAGTCAAACCTTATTTTCAGTCCTAGCTTGAACGAAAGCTCTCTTCTTATTGATCTTCATCGCGTACAGCCTGTTTATTTGCCAGGTCCCTGGCAGGAATACCTGACTGTGTACTTAGGTATTGCGCCGAAGCCCAGTGCAAGCCCCTTCTTAAATTGTTTACCTTATCCTTAGAAACTTCCCACTTTCCCCTTATTTGGAAGGAATCATTCGTAAATCCTCTCCACAAAAAAGGTAGTAAATCGGAAGCCAATAACTACAGAGGAATCTTTAAGTAGTCGGCCATCCCAAAACTTTTCGAAAATATCATTACTCCACATTTGCAGCACCTTTGTCGATCAGTAATTTCTCCATGTCAACATGGATTTATTAAGCGAAGATCAACAAAAACAAACCTTTTGGTGCTCACTTCTTTCATCGAAAAGAGCTTCCAAAATAATCTTCATATAGGTGTCATTTATACTGATTTCAGTAAAGCATTTGACTCTGTTAACCATTCACTTCTTGTTAGGAAACTCGACTTAGTGGGGTTTCCAGATAATCTTAGATGGATCTCAAGTTATCTTATTGGTAGGACGCAAAAGGTCCTCCTTAAAAACAGCTTGTCGAATGTTGTCCGGGTTACATTTGGCGTCCCGCAAGGAATTCATTTGGGTCCCCTATTGTTTACATTATTTATTAACGACCTACCCAATGTCTTGATTAACTCTAGAGTATTCATGTATGCTGATGACGTTAAGCTTGGCGTGCAATATAAGGACGCTGCTTGCCAGTCAGATTTACAAACGGATCTTGATAATTTTTAAACATGGTGCCGGCTAAACTTATTAAACTTAAACGGCTCTAAATGCAAGCTAATGACCTTCTCTGGTGTCGTTCCTAAGCTTGCGACTTTTACGCTGAACTGCTGCTCTTTCGAAAGAGTTCATATAGTTGATGATTTGGGCGTTCGCCTGGACCCCAAACTCGGCTTCATTGATCACATTTCGTGCATGGTGAATAAAGCCAGGGGTGTGCTTGGATTTATAAAATGATGGTCGAAAGAGTTCAATGACTCCTACTTCACTAAAACATTATATACCTCGTTAGTTCGTCCTATCTTAGAATATGAATCTTGCGTATGGAATCCTCAGTATGGAGTCCACAGTAATCGCATCGAATCTGTTCAAAAGAATATTTGACTTTTCGCTTTACGCGGCTTAAACTGAGACCGTAGATTACCTTCATATTCAAGTAGACTCGGTTTAATTAACTTACTTAGCCAATCGTAGAACTATGTTAGGCATTACCTTTATTTTCAATCTTTTTCGCGGTGACATGGAAAGTGCTGACTTGTTGGTCAGCTGAATTTTCATGTTCGAGAAGATACGCTAGATCTTATTTGCCATTAGTCTTGCGCCAATGTAGAACTTCGTTGCAATTGCTCGAACCCTTTAGAGTCTTATGTGCAAATTATAACGATTTGTACAAGTTGTTAATACACCCAGTTCCCAAAAAGGGAATTCGCTAAGTTGCAGGCCACATCCGGTGGCCAACACACGCAATTGCGAAAGTGGTGACCAAACATCCCGAGGGCAATTGCCCGGAGTCCGTCGCCAAGTGGATAGTTGCTGACCCGGCACCTTACCAGCAGTGCCGGGAACACTCAAGCAGCTCATGATCAACACGCGCCGGATACCAAGTGCTGACCAAGCATCTTGGCGGCAGCGCTGCAGCGGGCCGGAGACTACGAGCCGCGGCCGGATCAGACCTTTAGTTTAGTTTTAGAAATATGCTCCACAGCCGTAGCTGTGTCTCACAATAACCATTGTAACGTATTTTATCCTTACCCTAACGGGTTTAGGATCAATAAAACATAATTAAAAATAACTCTCTTATCCTTTCATTCACTATTGCCTTAACAGGCAATCGGTTAAAATAAAGGTAATAAAGAGTAACTTATTAACTGACGCCCAACGTAACCGATCTCGCGACCGTGTGTTTAAGTTAGTCGGAAAATAAAAAAGCACTCGCGCGGAACCAGTGAATTATTTTTAAAAAAATAAATTACAAAAACTCTGTGCAGTGAATTAAAAACACAAAAAATTTGTGAAGTGCAGTGAACAAGCAAAAGCTGAAAATATAAAAAAAAAGAAGACAAAGCTTGCGACGAACAGTGGCAACAGACAGTGTGAAAAATTTACCAATAATTAACAATACTTTATTTGTGCAAAAAATAAAATTATAACCAACAAAAACTAGGCAGAGCCAGCCCGCATAGCCTAGCAAAATTATATTTGGCAGAGCCATTCCGCA
>VNJS01010232.1:0-16475 GCA_008042575.1 Drosophila watanabei | reverse complement strand
AACCACGATATTCCTAACGCCTTCGTTGACTCTGAATCCGAGATAGGTATAGACTTAACTGTGCTCTCAGGTGCAGTGACCTCAGGTGAGTTTACAAACCACTTTGTCAATTCAAGTCCTGCTGTTTAAAGAACCTGAGACACTTTAGACTTGATCGTTTTTAGCTTCTCTACGCATGCAGCACCAGTTAATAGGTCATCGACGTAAAAGTCGGATCCAATTACAGCAGCTCAAGGGAATGAAAGCTTTGCAGATTCAATCAACCTTTTTAAACACCGAATTGCCAGAAATGGGGCTAATCCAATACCATATGTTACGATGTTGAGCTTATACAATCTCGGGGATTCTGAGGAGTCTCTTC
The DNA here is from genome assembly GCA_008042575.1 of Drosophila watanabei. NCBI lineage: Eukaryota > Metazoa > Arthropoda > Insecta > Diptera > Drosophilidae > Drosophila > Drosophila watanabei. The sequence continues at coordinate 16,114 of VNJS01010232.1, read as the reverse complement.
TCCACACTATGAGTTGAAACTGCCTATCCGCTTCATGAACCATCACTTGCCGATACATCTTCTTAACATCGGCAGTCAAGACATATCTGTTCAGCTAAAAGCAGAGTAAAACATTTTTGAATGGTCGATCCAACCATTAGGTGTTATTAAAGGCCATCTGAGACGACGTCTTGCAAGACGCATCAAAAGCGACGCTAAGTTTTGTGGATGTTCTCTGGGGCCCTTGATGAGGGATGACATAATGTGGAGTGGAAGGAATTTTGTTGGCTAACCTAGCGAGGTATTCTTCCATGAATTCCAAGTACATGGCTTTCATATCAGGATCTCGAGACAACTTTCTCATAAGCGACAAACACCGTTTTGCCGTTTTGCAACCTCGAAGAGTTGCCCAACCCATACGGATCGGGCTTGAACGGCAGCCTTACTTCAAACCGACCTGATGGCAAGTAGTTTTCCTCTAATGGTCTTCACATAACTTGTGCTCAGGCGATAGAATTTTTTTTAGAGGTGGTATTTCCTCCAGTGACCAACTTCTGTAGGATACTATCAATCGATACTAAAGGTTCCTCACTACAACTGAAACTCACAACTTTTTTCGGGACCGAATTTTTCTATCTGCAAGAGACAAGCCAGTCTTTTGCAAAGATGGATAGTCAGGGCCTTGTCTAATTTGACCAACAGCTAGCAATTCGAAAAATGATTCGGCTCCTATTAGCATATCAATTTTTTGGGACTTGTAGAAGTAGGGGTCTTCTAATGGTAGGTTCTTTGGGATCTTCCAATCACTGACGTTCACCTATAGATCAGAATGATAACCGGAGATCGATTTTGAAGGAGAACTCACTACCAATTATTCGCTACTTCACCACTGTGTGTACCTTTTTCTTAACTTGAGAATTGGACTCGCAAATACCAAGTAAGTTTATACACGACTCCTCTAGGGATCTGTAAGCGGTTAGCCAGTTCATCAGTAATAAAATTAGTTTGGGACCCAGAGTCTAGCAGTGCTCGGGCTAACACGCAGTCACCGCTCTTTGTTCGGACACTTACGATCGACGTAGCCAAAGTCACGCTGTCCAATGACGTGGCATGCATAACATATGACGTGGAAGGCTGATCTTGGTTCAAAGGAGGAGAGATACTCTCTTGGGGTGGTGGCAGCGCTAAACTGTTCTCAAGCACTGTATATCTGTGGAGCACAATATGATGCGATCGGTCGCAAGCTCGACACCTTTTGCCTTTGCATTTCGAAACAGTATGGCCCTTTCGCAGACAATTGATGCAAAGGGAAACAGACTTAACAAACTCGAACCTTTGCATTACAGCGAGACGCCCAAATGGACTGCAATTCGTCAATATATGATCTGCTGCATTGCAATAGCTACAAGTTTGCTGAGGCTTGCTGTTGGAGGCGGAACACGAAAAGGAGCTAAGGTTATGCTGCTTGCTCGACATTAATTTGCCTTGCTTCGGCGTTGTCGATTCTTCAGCAAATAGGTGCTAATATCGGTAATTTAACATTTTCTCAAAATTGGACCAATGCGACAAAGTCTCATAGTCGAGCTGTTCCTCCTCCCCCTGTTCCTCACTGGGTCGACTCGATTCAATACCAAATATATAAACATTGCGTTCGAAATTTTTGTATTATCTCCTATCGATAGAAAAAAGCCGTAAATCGATGAAACGGTATCGATAAGATTTCCCAAGGAGAATGCGGACTGATGCGATATTTTCGGAAGACTGAACAATGTTGATATATTATTCATAAAGATAAGGCATTCGTTATCATAAACCTCTTTTAAGCTGGCCATTGTCTTTTCGTAATTGCTCTCGGTGACTTGGTAAGCTTGGTAAGATTGTTCCTAAAGCTTCACCAGAGAGACAGGATATTAGATGGTTACATTTTTCGAAAAGATTGATGAAATTTTTAATATCCGAACAATTTCCACTAAATTCTGGCAATGCCAAATTCGGATGTCGCACACGAGTTGGTGCCACAGCAGCTGAGCCAGGAGTTTCGCTATTGCTATCTGTTTTTAAGGCAGATAAAAGCGACATTATTTTTGGCTTGGTAACAATACATAGTTCTTCCAACTCGTCGTCCAATTCATCGTCACTATCGATGTCTTCTATCTGCTCTTGTAATTGATTTGCCTTATTAATTGAAGCATTTAAGTTTTCGAGCCAACATTAAAATTCTTCCTCCAAAATCGGAATCAATCCCTGTTCTAATCGAACGATTAATCGGCTAATAGTTTTAAACAGCTGACTTTTCAGCACCTCTAGTATAGATTTACTTTTCGTTTTTGTAGGCATATTTTGTACTACTTATTACTACTACTTTTTTTATAATAATTTGAATGGTCAAATAATTGTTTCTCTCAATCAGACGACAAATTAAGGTTAAATAAACTTTTGAATAAATTGTTCTTCGAATAGTTTATTATTTTCTGATGAGAACATCAACGAAAAATTATTTAAATCGAAAATCAAATCACGCAGTGTTATAAAAATTAATAGTGGGTGCAAATGACGAAAAAAAAAGGTAATACCCGCGGAATACAGGGTAGCGCGTCACTTGGCGGTTCGCTAATCTAAGCGCGGCAAACGAAAATGGCCCAACAACAACCGGTATACAAGCGAAAGCGAAAACGAAAAAGTTCACCGCTGTTGTATATAAGGCTTATTTGTATGTAATGGTGTGCGGCTTGGATTAACTTCCCAACTATTAATGCGAGTTTCAACGGGAAGGGGGAGAGGGCCAATAGTAATTGCAGTAATACAATGCAAAAATCAAGTAAATGTTGCGTCCAAAGCGGTTTAATATAGTTATGTGTGTATGTATATTTGAAGTGAATATATAATATATTAAATTAATATAATATAATATATAACTTTCATGCTAATCTAGCTCTACTATATTTTTATGTATGTGCCAAGAATTGAAAGCGAGGTGCAATTTTTCAGCACAAAACAATAAACAAATATTAAATTGTCTTTTCAATTTTCAATTTTTTGCACAAATACCGCTTTCTCTATATGTATATAACAGCCACTTTCCTTTGGTGAGATCCCTCGGTGATGGCTGGAGTTCGGCGCAGAAAGTATTTAATTTCGCGACCGACACGAATATTGTTTATAACAAAATAGGGCGCCGCGGGCAACAATTATTTTAGTTTTAATAACAAATAGTTTTATATGCACAGAACAAAAATTTTTTTTAATTGCACTTTTTAATTTATATGTATCACTGTCACTTTTAACGTTATGTGTTACTGTCTCTTTTAATTTTGCCGCAGATTTATTTTTTTTATAGGCATATGGCCTGCAGGGGAGTATTTTGTTGCCCTTTGTATGTTTCTTTAACCTAACCTTAATCACACTATTTATTGTTTTGGATATCACAGATATAAGCGAAATCGTCTAAAACGTTGTACGTTAGTCAAGTCTTCATTTTTCTTTGGTATTGGAGTAACTTTTATTTTCTGTCATTCCTTAGGAAAATCACAGATTTTAATTTTGGCATTAAGACTAAGAGCATTTAGCATGTCATACGTAATGCGGTCTCACCCTCCGACAGTTTTCTACCTTTACCGAAAAACTAAATCCAATTCATCTAGACTAAAATTAGGGTCAATATTGTTTTTTTTCTTACCTCGGTATCTGCTCGTCCAGATATTCTAAGTATTTATAAGCGTGCGAAGTGTCAAATGATTCTTGTCTCTCTTGCTCATAACTTATAAGGTTTTCAGAAAACGCCATGCTTCCTTGGTATTAAATTTATATTTAGATCCGTTATTCTTCTAGCATAACAGCATAATACCTCATCTTTTGATTTAATGCTTCACAGTAGTTTTCAGTAAAACTATTAAAAATCGTCTTTGAGCTGTTATCACACTACAGCTTTGAGGCTTGATTTCCTTTATTTTTATGGGTGGCACTTTTGATTTCCTTGTTTATGTCTTTAGTTAGAGATTGAAAGTCATTACACGAATTTATTTGTTTTGTTATTCATCAGTCTACCCTTCGAAAAAAAGAAATTTGGTTTTCTTCAGGTGTCAACAATTTTAAAGGTAATTAGGTGGTGATGACTTCCACCATGTCTTTACTTGACAGCATTTTAAAAATTTCAGATCTCGTACAGAACCAGTTAGAGAATCTATATTTCTTTTAAAAGTTACACTTCCATCATTTGCTAACCTGTAACAAAAACACTTCATTTTATCTTCCAAATAACTTATATTGCTATTGTTTGTTCTAAAAGCTTCGCTTTTGGCATTGAAGTATTCCGTCAGAGTTACTTTTTCAAAGGGGTCCGAAAATTCGACTAAAAAGTCAATTTAATTTTAATTAATTTTAAAGTCATTGGCATTTATTTGAGGTTCCAAATATACTGACACAAAAGTCATATTTTATCCATTTTATTCCATTTTGCCAAAACAATGTCAGATTGTGAGTTATATCCTAGTTTTTTAAGTATAATATTTTTTCCTAAATGCTATAGCTTCTCCCCCATAGCCATCATCTCTATTCTTTTCGAAAATATAAAAATTTGCTATTTTTTCAAAACTGATGTCATCTAAAAAACTTCTGATAGTATTGCAATGTCGGGTGGTAAGGGTGTGCCAATCAAAGGCAAAATCAGCAGGGAAACTGAATATTCCTTGGCTCTAATCGAGCACCAAGTCGACTTGTAGGTGAATATCGGTTTGACAGACACCACCTTCTCCTCGGAGAAGGTCCTCCGCGTGGTACCTCCTGGAAATGTACTACGGTACGTCCAATGCGAGCGGCACCTCCAGTGAATACCTCACCCAATAAACTTTTGACTCCTAATCCTTACCGAGACATAGGCAAGTCTTGAAACTGCTTCCTCTCAAGTCAGGCGTGTAAAGCGACCCGTGCCCACTGACTATAGAGTTCGGAGCCTTCCTAGGGCCAGGCAACCCTGGGTCGGAACGAGCCTTGCCGTGGCTTAGGGGCGAAGCCACGGCCGACCTTCCTTCAATGCCCCAAACCCCTCGGATCCGCCGCGCTTGCCCTGCCGAGCAACGCGGGCGTTTATGAATCATGAAGACAACCAAACAATCCGCTCCGGACCTCGTGGGGAGGTAAAACCCCAAAACCCATCAAAGGAGATTGAATTGGACGATGAGACTTTGGCTCCGTCAAATTTAGAGGAAAGTGCAAAGACTAGCACACCTCAAGCGATATAACCAATGTCAAGTAAAGCTACGGCAAGCCAAGCCAAAGCGACGGGTGAACACGGAAAGACAAAACCGTGGACCCACCAGCAACGAAAGGCGCAGGCAAGCAAAGCCCATTTCATTCTCGCCAAAATGGCGAGGAATGAAAAGGAGGGCAGACAAAGCCAAGTTCCTTGTAGTGATCGAGAAATAAGAGCGCTATGAGAAAGAGCACCCAGAAGCGTTTTTGACTCCCCAAGCGAAGCGCCACCCCTCATAAGAGGTGAGTGAGAGTGCACCGAAGAGAGCCAAGGACGCAAAGGGCGCACCGAGACCGACTACTTTTGTCAAGCCGGCTAAAAAGTTCAGCGAGGTGGCCCGAGACAGCCTCGCAATGGCACTTGTTGATGAGCTCAACGACGATGGGCGCCTTCTGATGGAGAAATGGGTCGAGGACGAGACCCAGTTGGCGGAGATGGTAACGGACATCCGAGCCAACGGGTCAGTCACCCTCCTTTGACTCCTCGAAAATGGTTAGAGGGCACCGGGTAAAAGGTGCGACGATGAGTTTTAGCGGGACTTCCTGGCGGACTGCGTTGCCAGACTAGGCAACGCATGGAAAGGGATAAGCATACAGCTGGTCCCTGCCAAGGACATCCCAAGGAGACCCAGAGTTCACATTTGGTTACCCAAGGGTCTGTCTAGCCATGAAAGGGTGCTCAAGTCTCTGCGAGCGATGAACAAGGGAGTCGATATGGAAGACTGAGCCATCCTAAAAACGGAACGGGTAATGATGTCCAGCCAGCCATACCTGTTCCTAATCAACCAGCGCTGCCTGATACAGCTTAAGGCAGCAGACAATAAAGTCCGGTACGGCATTAGGAAGGCCAAGGTAAAAATCTTTTTTGACGAACCGGACGATATTCTGGAAGGCGAAGTCGAGGTCGCCAACAAGCTGTTGGACGACTTGGCTATCGACGACAGCACCCCCAACATCACCCCGATCTAATGACGACTGTCGTTCAGATCAACCTAAAGCGCAGCTCCCACGCTTCAGCTAATCTGGGGGTCCTTCTCCGGGAGAAGGATATCGACCTCGGCCTCATACAAGAGCCATGGACAAGGGACGGGCAAATCTCTGGCATGGCCAGACAACAACATTATACAAGTTAAATACGATGGTTTTTATTATTAAAAAAAAATAATATTTTATTGGACCATATTTATTTGCACAAAAATTAAAACTAAATGATGTTTACAGAAATTACCATATTTATACCCAATAACTTTGTCGCTGCCTCTGCCAACGTCGGAGCTTTGCCGTTGTCTTCGCTACAGCGGGAGTGGATCAGAGCTATTGACCGAAGCTGGGAAGTTGCTCTTGCACTTTTACTTGCGGCTGCAATGCCGGATGCGCGGATGGCCAATTGCGGTTGCGAATTCGTTTTGTCCAAGAAGAGAAGGAGAGGAGAAGGAAGAGGAGAAGGCAAGGAGCATAACACAGTAATCGAGTATGGAGTTTTATTCATAGACAATGGTTTACAGCAATTATAGACTGGTTCGGTGGTTCTCGTGGCTGGGGTCCGCTCCCGCTGGTAGGTCCTGGGTCGTCCTGTCGCTGGGCCGTCCTGCCGCCGGGCCGTCCTGCTGCGGCGACTCCGGGGGTCCGTGGAAGTCGGTCTGCACCGGGGTTTGAGAGTCCCCTCGGGTCTGCCAACTAGGGGCGACTTTGAGAAGCCACTCGAGTCTGTTACGGAAGAGAAAGCTTGGGAGACCGCTCAGGTCTGCCAATTAGCGAAGGGGTTTGAGAGTCCGCTCGGGTCTGCCAATTAGCGAAGGGGTTTGAGAGTCCACTCGGGTCTGCCAATATGCTGAAGTTTGAGAGTCCACTCGGGTCTGCAAATATGCTGCAGTTTGAGAGTCCGCTCGGGTCTGCCCAATATGAGAAGGTTTTAGAGTCCACTCGGGTCTGCCAAATAATGAGACGGTTGTAGAGTCCACTCGGGTCTGCGAGAGGGAGTTTGAGAGTCCACTCGGGTATGCTAAATACTAGAAAGTTTGAGAGTCCATTCGGGTCTGCCCAATATGAGAAAGTTTGAGAGTCCACTCGGGTCTGCCCAATATGAGAAAGTTTGAGAGTCCACTCGGGTCTGCCCAATATGAGAAAGTTTAAAAGTCCACTCTAGTCTGACAATTAGTGAGATCTCGGATCGGTAAACCGAACCGCGGATGAGGGGGGATGACGGGAAGTACTACCAGGTTATTAAATACCACGCTTTTTTACCAAATTCCTTTCCTGCGTGTCCTCCTTCCTGTCTCTTGCTGGTCGGTTGGCTGCTGCTGCTGGTCCGTTGGCTGCTGTGAGCTGCTCCATCACCGATCGCCGGCTGGGACTAAGTGCCGATACAAGGGCCTGAGTCTGTTTACAGCTCTAACCAAGATGATGGCCTTGGAGCTCGCATGAGCAAGGTACTCGCGGAAGGACAACCTCGTGTCGATCATTACACCCAGGTACCTAATGGCCCTGGACGATCTGATTATGGTGTCGCCCACCCGAATGGTCGCTACCTCCACCCTTTTCCTGCTACTCACCAGGACAGCTTCAGTTTTCTTGGGCGCCAACTGCAATCCCACACTGGACAGCCACTCGCTGATTTGGCTGATGCTCCTATTGCAGGTGTCCTCAGCACCCGCCGTCGACTACGACAACCGCGATATCGTCTGTAAAACCCACCAGCTCGGTCCGGCCCGGGAGCGGGAGCCGTAGGACACCGTCATACATGGCATTCCACAGCAACGGCGCCAGGACCGATCCATGCGGCACTCAGCAAGATAACTCCGCCGATCTTGCCTCGCTGTCGGATTCGTAGAACAGGACTCTGCCTCTAAAATAGCTCTTTAGCAGCTCGAGCAGGTAAGGCGGTACCCCGAAACGGGATAGCGCGTCCAGGATGCAGCCCCATCACGCCGTGTTGAAAGCGTTGCGTGTATCCAGCGTGACTATCAGGCAGTACTCCTTATCTCTTCCTTTCCACCGAACTCCTGAGATCGCCGCTTTCGCGATGTCCACGACCTTCGAGATGGCGTCCACCGTGGACTTGGCTTTCCGAATAAGGTATTCCAACACCTTACCGGCCCCATCGATCAGACGGATCGGTCTATAGGCTGAAGGGTCCTCGGGTGGCTTCCCAGGTTTTGGCAGGAGGACCAGACGCTGGGCTTTCCATCTCGAGGGGAAGGAACCCGCCCTCAGCCACTGGCTACAGAGCTCCGCGAATGTGTCCGGGCGTAAAGCTAGGGCCACTTTTAGGGCTCTATTAGGCACGAGGTCGGGGCCGGGGCCTTCACTCGCAGCGCTGCTTTTAGGATCTCGGACTCCAATACGGGTAAAAACCCATACAGGGAGTGCGGCGTAGCTTCGAGAGTAAAGACTGGATCGTCAGACGCTGGAAAGAGGTGGCCGAGGATTCCGTCGATGCTAGCCGAGTCCTGAGGCACACCCTGTTTTGTCCCAAGGTTTTTTTTCACAATGATCCTGTAGGCGTTACCCCAGGGATCTTTGTCTAAGGAATCGCAGAGTTCCAAAAATTAGGTTTTGCTGTCCCTAATAGCCACCTTCAGCGCTTTACGGCACCGCTGAAACTCGGCCCTCCTCTCCTTATGGGCACTCGTGCGGTATGAGCGTTGGTACAGGCGCCTAGCCTTATTACACTCTCTCCTGGCCTCTGCGATCGTCTTATTCCACCAGTACACCGGCTCCATGTGCCGAGTGTGGGCCCGCTTGGGTAGCATGCAGTCGTCACAGGAGGCCTGGAGTTGGCTCATGACCAACTCCGCCATCTGTTCTGCGCTGCCAGTAGCCACTAGCATCCGCAGACCGGCCGCGAAAGCCTGTATATCCAGGGTTTCGTATTGTGAGTTGGGGGCGCGGGGGTGACGGATTGAGCGCGCCTGACGTCCAGCTCCGTGATGATCGCTGCGTGATCGCTGCCAGTGTAAGCCTCGCTCAGGGTCCAGGTGCACTGACCTGCCCTGGAACGGCTCACAAAAGAAAGGTCAACCACCGAGCTCGCCCCTGCTCTGCTAAATGTGGTCTTGTCCCCAGAGTTGAGTAGGGTAACTTCAAGCGAGGAAAACGCCTCGAGGAGGGCTCTGCCTCTGGCACTGGTGAGCGAGCTGCCCCATTCGACTGCCCATGCGTTGGAGTCACCGATTACCATTGCTGGAACCCGGCCTCTCGCGTCGGCAGCAAGCCTGTCGATTGCGTCTCAAAATTCGGAGAGTGACAAGCTTGGAGCCAGGTAGACGCTGTAGATCCACCAGCCTCCGGTTTCGCCCGCACAAAGCCTCTCTCGGGGAGCAGGTCTGTCCATCTCTTGGGAGCGCTACCACAGGACCACAAAGCGGCTTTGCCAGAGCTGTTCGTAACCCAGTTTGGGCCAGCGTGAATCCTGTATGGCTCGCTTACAGCGGCGACCTCCGCGCCGCATTCCTTTACCGCCTGGGCCAGCAGGTCGTGTGCTGACGCGCAGTGGTTCAAATTGATTTGGACCACTAACATGCGCTGCTGGTGGGGACTGCTTCTGACGACCTCACCAGGGGGCAGTGGCGGCTGCCTGCAAACTGATTTGAGTCGCCTCTCCTTAGGTCGGTGCATCTGAAACAGCGGGGACTGATATTGCACTCGGCTATTTTGTGCCCTTCCTGCCCGCACCTGAAGCATAATCTGCTTCTGTCTCAGGAGCTGGTGCATCTGGCCGCTATGTGGCTTGTTTCCAGACAACGGAAACACTTTGGGCGGGACTCGATCGCCCTGAGGCGACACCGTGTCCATCCGACCTTAACCCTCCCAAGGCTTCCGGGACGGAGAAGATCGCCACCTGGTCTCCGCTTGGTAGAGGGCGAACCGCCTTGACGTTGAATTGAGCTGGGCGGGAGGTTCCCCTGCGTGGCAAGCGCTGCCAAGAGCTCCTCTCTGGTCGCCAACTCATCCAGGTCCCGTATGACAAAGGTTGTCTGGGGCGACACGGCCCGGATCTGCAAGCCGCTCCTGAGCACACTCCCCATCTTCTTCTTGATACCACTGATGCAAGCTCCTGGAGACTTCTTCAGTTCGAGAAGAAGTTCACCCTTCGCCGTCTTCCTCACCTTTGTCACGCTGTCTCCTATGCCTGCCATCCTGGCATTATGGGTGCGGGTGACCATGCTCAGGACATTACTGTAAGACATCTCTGCCGCGGGGGTTATGATGATGGCATCATTTCTACCCTTCTTACGAGGCTCGCGGGGCTTGGCCCTACCGCGTTTCAGTGAGAGCCTCTAGTACCTCTCGTTCGGGCCGCTTACACTGACGTCACTTTCTGTCTCTCTCCGGGTGCTGTGGCTGGGGGGCTCGGCTGGGGGACGAGCGCTCGTGCGGCCGTCGGAGGCCGTGCCAGGCTTACGGCTACGCGGTTGCGGGCGACTCCAGGGAGAAGACTGCGCAGCCCTCTCTGCCGTGGGCCTTGATCGTGGCGTCGAGGGAGCGGTCTGGCAGCGCTCGTCCGCCGGAATGATGGCCACGCCATCAATTGTTTTGGCTCCTTCCTGCAACGATAGCTCCTGCTGAAGCTCCTTTAGCCTTACAAAGGCGTTTTTCATGGCCTGGTTTATGCTTCTCACCTTTTTGTCGAAAACCTTGGCCAGCAGATCGTCCAGGATTGAACCCATTTCGCAGATCTGGGGCTTTGGCGCTTTCACCTTCTTGGGTGGGGCTGGGAGAGTCCCTGACTCTTTTCGTCTTAGGGGGCGACGAACTGCCCTCGGGACCGATGCCATCCGCGGGTCTGTCTGAGACCTCCGCGGTCGTTGAAGGGCCGCCACCGGGTTGGGTCCGCTGCAACTAAAAGCTTTTTTGGAAAGCTCCCAATTCGGCTGCTACTACACTTGTCGCTGTAAAAGAAGCGCCGGCCAAGTGGGCCGCCGGGGCTACAGTATGGGTGGGAACGTGGGTCAGGGCCTCCAGAATCCTTGCCCTTGCCGCGGGGTCAACCGCGGGTGGATTTCCACATTTGTGGCTGCCACCTGGAGTAATCATTTTATTAGTCGACATTCCTACGGGGTGGGGGGCGCAGCAAATGACCCTGCTGCTGGGTTGCGTTTTATACCTATCCGCCAGGTGAGAGAAACTGCCGACCGTTACGGCCATCTTCCCTGTAATGAAACGTGCGTTTTTGTTAGCCTTATTGCCGTGCCAGCTGTTTAGTGTTGTTAAGCTTGTATCTACTAGTGTTGATAAATGTGTGTGGCTAAGTGTTGGGTGTGAGTTGTTTAGTGGTGTGTGTGTGTATTGTTTCGTTTTGAGTGTGTGTTGTTTAGTATTGAGCTATCTGTAATTTTTAGTTCGTAATTACAAGAATTCCTTGGTTCCATGTTGTTCCCTACATATGGTTCTATATCCCCGATGTATACGAGCTTGGCCTTTCGAGTTTCTGGATCCTTGACGGTTACTATCACTGGAGAGGTGAACTTAACTATCCTCCAGAGTCCTTCATATTTCGGCGCCAGTTTTTCATTGAACTGTTCCGCTGCTTTTGACACGGGATTCGTCTTGCACCAGATCCAGTCGCAGATCACTGGCCTCCATTCCTTTTGCGCAAATCGTAGTGCTTTTTTTTGCTGCCTTGCTGCATTCTCCATATGTGCGGTGGCCTCTTTCCGGATGTCTTTCATCCTTTTCCACCTTGTCTCCATATTTTCCGTCTTCAGTCCTGAGCCTGTGGTTACGGTATCGAACAGTGTATTTGGTAATCTCAATTCCTTTCTAAATATTATCTGTGCGGGGCTGAATTTTGTTGCTCCTGACGTACTGCTGTTATACGCTTGCATCAGCTCCGGCATATGTTCGTCCCCTGTAAGTTGGGCGATCATTGTTTTTACTGTCCGATTGGCTCGCTCGGTTGGATTCTCCTGGGGTGAAAGAAAGCATCTGCTGTTGTTTGTCGAATTGCAGCGAGCTCGACCCATTTGGAGAATTTGTCCCCGATGACTAGCACATAGTATTACCGTGCTTGGTCCGTGGCAGCGATCCCACACTGCCGGAGACAGTTTTCTGTTGTGACACTTTGTATCGCTGGCAACTTTCGCATTCTCTGACGAATTTTTTTACGTCCTTCCCGAGTCGTGGCCAGAAGTACCGGATCTTGATCCTCTTTCGCGTTTTGAAGATCCCTAAATGGCCCGCTTCTGCCGTGGCTTGGCTCTCCAACAGCACTTGTCGAATTTCGTTCTTGGATATGCACAGTTTCCATGGCTGCGTGTCCTTTCTGTCCCCTACTAACTTGTACAACCGGTCTTCCATTATCCGGAACTCATCGTTGCCTGGATATTTATCCGTCTCTTTTTACTTCTGTTTCAACCAATCTTTTGTCGTACGTATGGCTTTCAGCCCGGCCCTTGGTGCTCTTGACAATGCGTCTGCGACTGTGTTCAGTTTCCCTTTCCGGTATTGCACTTCGAATTGGAATGGCTGGAGTCCTAGAGCCCATCTGGCCACCCTTCCTGACGGACTCTCGATCGAATTCAACCATCGTAGCGCCATATGGTCCGTTACCACTATAAATTGGTAGCCTTCTAGATACATTTTGTACTTATTGATGCCTCAATATATAGCCAGGCATTCTTTTTTTCGTCGCGCTATAGTTGCGCTCCACCCTACTTAGCCTCCGGCTGGCGTACGAGATCACATGTTCGCCGTCGCTCCCTTCCTGTGGCAGCACTGCACCTATACCAAAATCGCTGGCGTCTGTCTGCAGTTTGAATTACCGCGTGAAATCGGGACACGACAATACCAGCGATCTCGTTAGACTTTTCGAATGCCTTCTGGTGCCGTTCATTCCATTCGAACTTCTTTCCTTTTTTTATAAGTTCCTGGAGTGCGCTAGCCTGTTCCGTGAATTTGGGTATGAACCGGCGGTACCATGATGACATGTCTAAGAAGCTGTGCACTTCCTTTGTTGTTTTTGGTGTCGGTAGGTCTTGAATTGCCGATAATTTTTCCGGGTCGGTCCTGATACCCCGGTCGCTCACCACATGTCCCAGGTATTTCAGCTCTTTCCAAAAAAAGTAACGCTTTTCCGGGTTTATCCTCAGGTTTGCCTTCTGCAGCCTCCTGAATACCTCCCGTAGCTTTTCCAGGTGTTCTCTCTTGTCTCGGCCAATGACTATGATATCGTCCAGGTATGCAAATGCGAATGGTTCTATCTCCAGACCGATTATTGTGTCCAACGCTCTTTGGAACGTTGCTGGTGCCGTTGTCAATCCGAATGGCATAGCCTTCCATTGAAACAGCCCTCGCCCAGGTACCGTGAACGCGGTGTACTGTTGACAGTCCCTAACTATTGGGATCTGCCAGTAACCCGATTTCAAGTCTATTGTGCTTATGAACTTCGCTTCTCTTAACTGGTCCGGAATGTAGTTCATCCTCGGTACTGGGTACGCATCCTTTTCCGTCTTATCATTCAACAGCCTATAATCCATACACATTCGCCATTCGTGGCTTTTTTCCTTACTAGTACCACCCGAATTCCGCGGGTAGTTCCGTTGTTTTATAGGTCTATCGTCTTTTAAATGAATCTTATAGGTCGTGATATTACTAACTCCATGCATTCCCTCAAATACTAGCCTTTGGGTGTCCAAGAAGGATTGGACTTCTTCCTCCGATGGCTCTTTCTTTCGCCGGTCTCCCTGTTGGTCGGATTCTCCATGCTTCCTTCGTCTTCTACCGATGTTATTTCCAATTCCAACTGCCCGCACCGTAAGAAGCTGTGTGCTCCGGCTAGAAAATCCATTCCGCCCGCGACCCATTTCGGTATCAGGAACGTCAACTGGAACGATCTTCCGCCAAATCGGATGATTGCTGTGAATTTTTTCCCAGCTTTATATGCTCAGGCCTCCCGCGTTTCCCGGCTCTGCCCTGCAACATTCTGTTGTTCTTACGCCGTTTCTTTCGCAGACCCAGCCGAATAGCCTTGGCGGGTTATTACAGCTGCGGGCTGCGTGGCCAGTTCCGCTGCACTGTAGACAGAAATCTGGCCTGAATTGTTGCTGTCCTGGCTGTCTGATTTGTCCCTGGTTCTCGGCCGCCTCGATTTCCTCTACTTCTTCCGCCAGCTAGGAATTCCGTCAGCGTTTTAAATCGTGCCCTTCGTTTCTATATATTCGGTCGAGTTTCTCTTCTCCCGATAGCCTGGTGAACCGCATCAGTTTCCTCAGCCCCATCGCGTACTCTCTTACGGGCTCTGTCTCTCGTTGCCGCAGTTACGCGATCTGGGTTTCCAACTCTTCCTCGTACCTCGGTGGTAAGAAGTATTCCAAAAGCTCTGTCGATAGTTTTTTCCAGGTGTCGATCTCGTTTGGTGTGGTGTTCCACCAATTGATCGCTACGCCTTCCAATATAAACGGCATATCCGGATCTTGCTTAGGAATTCCAACGGGTTGCTCGTTCCTTGATATCGGATGCGCCTACCTCTCACCCGGTTCACTATTTCCGTTTCGACTTTTTTTTCCCATTTTTGTGTCTTTTCCGGTATCCATTTTTTCCGTTTTCCCTTCGGCCTTTGTTACCAGTATTTCTGGTGCTGGTTTCAGTCCGGGGCTTTTATCCCGGTAGTCTTTGTTTAGAGTTTAGGCACTCTTTTGCCGCTACGTATACCCAGCTTGACATTCCTCTACCGGTGTCGTTTCTCTTGCAACCACTTCTGTTCGGGCGCCACTGTGACGATCCGTCGCTACCGAATGGCTCAGGGATGGCCAGGATTCGACTCAGATATTTATTTGTGTTCAGGCGTGGTTGCTACCAGAGATTCCAGATTGCATAGTAATCGAGTATGGAGTTTTTTTCATAGACAATGGTTTACAGCAATTATAGACTGCTTCGGTGGTTCTTGTGGCTGGGGTCCGCTCCCGCTGGTAGGTCCTGGGTCGTCCTGTCGCTGGGCCGTCCTGCCGCTGGGCCGTCCTGCTGCGGCGACTCCGGGGGTCCGTGGAAGTCGGTCTGCACCGGGGTTTGAGAGTCCCCTCGGGTCTGCCAACTAGGGGCGAGTTTGAGAAGCCACTCGAGTCTGTTACGGAAGAGAAAGCTCGTGAGACCGCTCGGATCAGCCCTAGATGCGAATGTTTGAGAGTCCGCTTGGGTCTGCCAATTAGCGAAGGGGTTTGAGAGTCTACTCGGCTCTGCCAATATGCTGAAGTTTGAGAGTCCACTCGGGTCTGCCATATAATGAGAAGTTTGTAGAGTCCACTCGGGTCTGCGAGAAAAAGTTTGAGAGTCCACTCGGGTCTGCCCAAAATGAGAAAGTTTCAGAGTCCACTCGGGTCTGCCCAATATGAGAAAGTTTGAGAGTCCATTTGGGTCTGCCCAATATGAGAAAGTTTGAGAGTCCAGTCGGGTCTGCCCAATATGAGAAAGTTTGAGAGTCCATTCGGGTCTACCAATTAATGAGATCTCGGATCGGTAAACCAAACCGCGGATGCGGGGGATAACGGTAAGTACTACCAGGTTTTTAATTACCACGCTTTTTTACCAAATTTCTTTCTTGCGAGTCCTCCTTTCTGTCTCTTGGTGGTCCGTTGGCTGCTGTGAGCTGCTTCTTCACCGATCGCCGGTTGGGACTAAGTGCCGATACAAGGGCTGCGGCTCGCGGTATACAGGGATCTGGCGAGTTACAGTGTGCCCGCCCGCCTGTCTGGCGTTAGCCCGTTCCTTGGGTGCGCCTAACGCCTCGGCGCAGTGTGACCGGTCGCTCATGGTCAATGTGACCCTTTGCGCACGAGAGTTGGCGCGCGCGCGAGTTAACATGTCTCTCTCTCCGGCAACATGGAAACAAATCAGATCCGGCAGCTTCAAGACTGGTGCAACAACATCAACATCGCCAACATGCAACTCTGAT
>VNJS01010231.1:417398-515467 GCA_008042575.1 Drosophila watanabei | reverse complement strand
TTTAGTTTCTGCTTCAAGTTCAGCAACACGCCTGCGAGCAAGGTACAGGTTTTCCAAATTATTTAAATGCTGCATCTCAAGTTGTACATATTCTGCCTGTTTTGACAAGGCTTGCATTGGCTTGTTTCGCGGCACGTTCTGTCTTGTTGTCTCACTGTATTCAGTTATTTCATCATCTTCTCGAAGTATTTCACCATACGTTGGCGCCAGATTGCAGCCTGACGCCACACTATCATTGTCTCTTTCTTCCTCGTTCAAGTTCCTAGTATCGCTAGTTGCAGACATCAAATTCTCAGAAACTACTTTTTTTATTTCATCGTTTTCGCCGGTTGTAACTATTATATTTTCAGGATCTATCATGTTATTTTGTTGTTCATGTGCCTCTATGGTTTCCACTAGGTTTGTCGCTACGGATTTGTTTTTATTTTCACTCATTACACTTTTTACGGCGCTGCGCAGTTGTCCAATAGTCGCGTCTTCACCAAAATGCACGTGATTGCCTTTTAAGATGTCAATTAGCTCAGTTTTTGAATGTTTTAGGATATCACTATATTGCATCTTATGTTCGCTAACTAGTTTTTGTCTTGGGTTGCACCCCACACCTGATTTTTGTAACAATCTTTAAAACTTTATTTATGCACGTTGTTTCTTCTTAAATTCTCGATCCAAAAGTCCCCTTTCTATCGATCACATTATTCATATTCTACATAATAAAAAAAAGGTAAAAAAAAATCAAAATTATTCTTTCTTATCATTAACATAAATTATAAGGCAACTTCAACAGAGATCATAAAAATTCAGGTCATTTTTGATATAAAATTAAAAAAAAAAAAATCTATCCAGTAATTTTTCTGCAAAAATAACAATATATCCACATTATTCGCCTTAAGCGAAGCTCTGCCATTATTTATGACGAGTCCAGCCTTGCTGAACATACGTTCCGACTCAGTGGAGGTTGCGGGAACACATACAAAATTTCGGCACCACCATTTTTCAATTTAAGTTAAGCTAAAATGCGCTTTTATTAGAAAAGATATAATATTCAATTTTTTTAATATCTCTTACCCAAATTCCGCAACCAAACCTCGTGTTTTGTTGTAATGTCAGTTGTCAGTGAAGTTTAAAAATGCCCAGCACCATCGATAGTGTCAAAAAACTATCGATGGTGGCTCAGAAAAGCAACAATTCGATATATCGATAGTGCCATCGATAGTGTCCCAGCTCTATCTTACGAATCACGCCGAAAAACGAACAACGCAGCAGCGGACGAAACGCCGATCGGAAAATCGTACAGTGCAACCTATATACATACATATACACATATGTACTAACGCGCGCGTGTGGGTCTAGTGTGGTGGCGAATATATAAAAACAGCTGCGAAACACAACAGAAAGTAGCGAAAATAAAAAAGGGCAAACTTCTCGACGAAGACGCGCTAAATTATATTGCGGCGCCTCGTCTGCCTCTCTCGCTCTCCCAGTGTCCGTTTGTGTGCGTGTTGGTGCTCGTCCGTGGTGTGCGTGCGTGTGTGAGCAAAGCAAACGGGCAAACAATTTGCCGCTAAATACAAAAAGCAGCTGAAGGCAGCGGCAAAAACCAGCTGACACATCAGCGATCCGCCGACTCGAGCGCGAGTGTGTGTGCGTGTGCTTGTGCGAAAACCCACAAAAGAAAAGAAAATAAAAGGCCACAGGCGCTATAAATAAAGATCGCAGAGCGCAAATCGCGAAATAGCGCTAATGTTTATGTAGTCCACCGGCGGCGGCAACAGCAACAGCGACAACAGAGTGCACGTGGTTCTTCAGACACCGATTTTTTGGCCACGATAATAACCAAATACACAAACACGATACAATATGTCCGGCGTACCGGTTGCCATCAAAACGGAGGAAGTTATTCTAGAGCACGCCGAATACAACAGCGCCGAGGAATTGGATGAAGAGTTGCAGTGAGTTTGATATTTGAATGCCACGCCTATCGAGTTACCAAATTATATACACAAGTATAAATGTTTACAAGATAAGGGAGAAGCAGCGGCAGCAACAAAAACAACATCAACAGCTTTGCTTGCATTTTTATCACGCAAATTATTGATTATTTTTTACTACTACGGACGGCTGGCTCTCTTGCTTTGCGCGCTCGCTCCCTCTCGCTCTTTCTCCCGCCGTTTTGCCGACAAAACAAATACGGCACAAAAACACAACCACCACCATCGAACAGAGACACGCACACACACAGATATCGCATTCCACTTCCATGCCGTTTCTTGTTGCTGGAATAAATGTGACGCTACTTTTTTCACTTCGCCTTTCGTGCCGTGTCGTGTCTCTCGCTCTTTCACTCTCTCTCACGCCCGTGCCGTTTCCTTTTGCTCTCTTTCTGCCGCCGCTAGTTGTTGTTTTCATGCTCTGCCTTTCATCCTATCCCGTCCATATTGTAAAACTGCTGTTTTCTTAATTTGTCAGACGGCACACACAGTGCCGGTAATAATATTAGGCACTATGACGCAGCACCAGCTGCTAAAAAAAACGAGGAAGAATGCTTGTTTAAAATTTTTAATGAAGAAATAAATAAATTCTTGTTTATTTTTATGAATTTTATTATGTCAGAAAAAAGAATATTTAATATTCTATTTCAAATAGTAATTGTATGTTTTTATTTTCCCCATTTTCTCTTGCTCTCGAATATTTGGTCTAATTGTTACAGCTGCGATCGCGCTGCTCTCTTCCTCTCCTCTCAACCTTTCTCTCTGTCTTTCTCCGCCTATTGCCCTCTCAGCTGCCAATTTGCGCTAGCGCTCACATGTTCGAAATGAACAGAGAAACGAAGAAAAAAAACAGCTGCGCACGTCCTCCTCCTCCTCTTTGCCTCCCCCAGCTCTCTGCTTATCGCTAGGTTGCCTAATCAACATTTTTCGTGTTCATAGTTGAAATGAAATCAGCTGTACCGGTATATTCGTATCATCAGATGGTTTTGGTTTTGCCTTGCTTCTTCTATTTACACGCTTCTCTTCTCTTTTCTTTTATTATTTTTTTTCTATCTTATTTCTACCTGAAAGTCGCACACAGAAACAAGTGTGAAAAAAGGTGGAAAACAAGGAAAAGTGTAAGAAAAGTCGAGGATAGCTGAGAATGTACAGTTGTAGAGGTATAAAATCCAACCGTTGTATCTTTTAAGATATTTCCTGCTAAATGAAGACTTGAAATATTAAATTTCAGCAAGAAGAAATGAGTTCAAATTTTACTTTCTTATTCCTTCGATCGGCTTGCGAATATATGTACGAAAAATGTATAGTTTCTCCCTGTTTTTCGCAGCGAAAGTTTATTCTCGCTAGCTGCTGGTGCCAGTTGTTATCAGAATCATATGGTCGCCTTTTTCGCACACGTCACAAGCAGCGGCGGCGGCGCCTTTTCTTATCGCCACAAGCATATGTTTTTTATTCGCACAACCCCACTCTCTGAATTGCGAATACACACACACACTTACGCCAGCGGGAAAGGCACCCACACCGACGCACTCAATCCCTAATCGCGCATTCAGCTGTTGGCTCTTTTCAAGGCTTTTGTTTTTTTTTTTTAATTTCGTTGGCTGCTTGTATGCCAGGAATTTTATATTAAATCCGATTTCCATGGCTTTGTGATTATTAGTGCAAACTTATGACTTGCAATGCGTTAAAAAGTATAATTGCTAACATAAAAAACGTTGCTTGCTCTTTGATTTATCCTTAAAATTCACGGGATAGTAGATTCGTTGTCAGGATAGTGTCCCGTATAACAGTTTCACACAATTTCACAAAACTGCGACAATTTTGCATAATTGTTTGAAAAAAAAAATATTTCACAATATGACTAAATTATAAATAATATATTTTAAGAAATTTTAGATACACTTTTTAATTACTAATAATAATAAAATATTTTAGCTCTTAAAAATACGAATCAAAATATTTAATAATTATATAAAACTGTTTTTACGTTTATTTTTTGTCAAATATTTATTATGAAATAAAATTTGTAAGTTTCAATAATTTATAAACAATTAAAAAATATTCACATATAAATAACCTTAATTTAATTGCAAAGATTTTGCTATAGGATAATAATTTAAATGCAAAAAGTATAAAAATATAAATATCTGACATCGAAAAGCAAACAGAAAAAAAAGAAATAGTAATAAAAACAAATACAAAAAATTAAAAAACACATGGTGCCGGAAATAACCGTTAAAAAGCATCACGATCTGTAGGTGGCTTTGTTATTTCGGCCGCCAGTGTGGGCGGTATAACACAACTACGTTTTAGCAGCTGCTTGCTCGCATTTTTGCCAACTCCAATCCCAAACATAAAACTAACATTATATATTTAATTTTCTTTATTTTTATAAAAATCAGAATTTAAAAAAATTTTTCTACTATTTTAGCTTATTCTTTTTGTTGATCCCAGCCATTTCTGCTCAGAGAGCGGCTCCAAGTATATAAGCGAGAGTGAGCGAGTGACACAGAGCGCCCTATTGAGTTGCACTCAAAAAAGCTTGACAGAGCGAGTGAGCGAGGCAGCAGAGAGTGGCGCTCTCTCTGGATTCGCAAAAGTACAGATGCCGCCACACACATTTGAATGCTTTCTGCTTTTACTACCACACACGTTTCATTGAAAAAACATATACACAAAAGCTAAACCTAAAAAGCCGCTGCAAATTTGCGAATCTGAAACAAAAAAAACAAAAAAAACCTGAGAGACAGAAAGAAAGAAACCGAAGCGAACTGAAAACTAATACCAACACATGGCTAAAAATCTGCTGCGCAAATTTTTGGGCGATGGCTCCGCCGTGTGTGTTTCACATGCCAAAGTGTTTCATTTTGTTTTCATTTCGTTTCGTTTCCACATGTTTTTTTTTGCATGCAGCATTTTATATTGGCAACCTGCGAGCGACCGAGACGGAGGAACGGCGTGCAAAAGAGACGGAGAGTGCGCCGTGGCTCTTGTTTATGAAAAACACATGATTTTTGTGTACAACACTTTTTTTGGAGCAGGAGGATGAGGGAAAAGGATAGCACAACTGCTACTACTGCAATACTACACAAAATAGTAATACTCTCCCTCTTTCTTTCCCTCCTCTTTCCCTGCTTATTCTGGAACCTCTCCAATTACAAACTTCAAAAGTTTTTGTTTATAGAGGTGCTATATTATTTATATTTCCTTGGAAAACACACAACATAATTTTACAGTTCGCAAAGCTCTATTTTTACTCATTTCTAAAAAAAATAAATTTGATACCACTTTTCTTTTTACCTCTTCCCATATACAATTTCTGTTTAATCTTTTCCCTGTGAGCTTTGTTTATACTTTTTATTGCCAAACGTGGCGCCAACTGTCAGACGCAACTGTAAAATGAGCAATGTGAGGAAATTCTAATTTGATCATTAGTTTATGGGTTGCACAGTTACGCAAGTGGCAAGGTTTATTGCGTTGCATTTCATTTTTTCTTTTGCTTTGCGTAGTTTACAGTCTGCGCCTTAAGTTTATTCCTATCGTTTTGCACTAATAAATGCGAATTGCAGGGAGATCCCCGGGTTTTTATTGCGTACTCTCGGGATTCCTAAGGTATTACGTTGACATAAAGGCGAGAATGGATATGGATATTTTTATTAGCACAAAACGATTCTTGGTCCTAAAATTCGGTTTTTGATGTCTTTATAAAATCTAATAGGGAACTTTTCTTTAAAAATTAAAAGTAAAGATCTAAAGGAAGTCTTTTTTTAATGGTAAATAATCGAAATAATAATGTAATTAAAGCAAACTTGCAATTTTTTTTAATTTTAATAAGAATCTTCGTTTATTTTTATGGATTTATATTGTAATTTACATATTAATTGTATTATTATCTATATATTTTATTAGACGAAACTTTTAAAGTATACTTAAAGTTATTCATGACGTTTTTTGAAAACAATAATAGATGGAAGCCTTTTTTTAGACCTGCTTGAGCGTAAGCTTAAATGATATGTCTTCTATATCTTCTTATATCCTATATCCCATATTCCCAAAGAACGTCTTGCACTTTCTAACTAAAAAAAGCTGCAAAAACTATTACAATTATTAGATCGAGGGACTCTACCATATCATTTTGTTTACTTTATTCTTGGGTTATATAATTGCTTGTGCTTATCTTTTATGAATCGAATGTGCCGCCGACTGCTGCTGCTGCTGCAACTCCCCCAACGAAATTCCAGTGAAATGATGACGTAAGCGGTGACCCAATAACAGTATGTACAATTTATGTGCAAAGTGCAACAGCAGTTGTGTGAGTGAGTGAGTGAGTGAGTGGGTGGCACTTCCATGAGGTGCATGGGCACTACTCTCGATGGTGCTCGTGACTTCGGCTTTTGTATCTCTCGCCAGCCTGCCTGCCCCCCCGGTTTATCACTCGTATCTTCTCCTATGTATTCGCTCGGGCGAAAAAGTGGCCAATGAACTACATTGAACTCTGGGGCCACGACGAGCAGAGCGCTGCAGCAGCAGCGAGCCGTCAGCTGTCGTTGCCTGTTCGGTCATATGTTATTATTATTATTATTATTTTCTTCATGTAGTCATATTATACAGTTCTCAAACACCTTAAAAATGAGTAAAAACTAGCTCATTTCTGGCAGTTTCTATAATGAAATTTTATTTTCGGTAAACAGCTGTTGCAACACCTCTAATGGAAGGCAAAGGAAGTGCTAAAAATAGATTCATTGAAGCGACCAAAAAATCTGGATAATACCAGAAAAGTTTTCCAAGAAAAAATATTCATTGAAACTCAATCAATGGAGAATACATTAAAATTATAAAGATAATTAAACTGAATTGCTTTTAAACTTTAAAATGTTGGCTTTGAAAAATTTTCTATATTACAAGAAATCAAACTTTAGGGATTGGGTTTTATATTTAAATGTAAATTTACCATTTACATAATTGTTTAAAAAAGTATTTCAATTAATCAATGAAATAATTTAGAACGATTTTGTACGACTTTGCTGAAATAATTATACTGTGCCTCATAAAGTACCAAATTATACGTACAGTATGTACCTACTATATCTGCCGCCCCGCCCAACAGAAAGCACGAACAGATGTTGCTACCATATGCAGCATGCAACATTCTCCGCGCGGTTTTCATTCAGCGTTTTTTTTCGGCTTCTATATTGTTGTGCAAACAAAAACAAACGAGATGCCAAAAAGCTGGTGGCACAAGTGCCGAGATCCCGAGATCCGAGCCACATTCCATTGGCCCCTCTGCTGCCGCCTCTTGCCGCAACATCCAACAACATCCAACAACATCCGCCTACCGCCGCCGCCGCTGTTGACCAACTTTGGCTGCTGCAGCAGTGTGGCATTCGGCGTCGTTTCCCGTCTCTATCGCGCACTTGCCGCAAATATGCTGCCGGAGAAGAACGACCTTTGGATGATGTTGCTAAAAATAAACCCAACTAGCGAGACGGCGTCTCTAATACAGTCGAACTTCAGTAATTTGAACTTTTAAAATTAAAAGTTCTTTGGTTTGTTTGTAATAAATTGTTAGAATAATCAATTATAATAAAATGTAATATTTTAAAATATTTTATCAAATTTTCTTCATTTTTCACTGACTTAACTTTTTATAAGATCTATTAAGAAAAAGCTTTATATATCCTAAACCCTTTACATTCGAGAACATATGTATTTCTTCAAAAATCTTTGAGGTATTTAAATAATGAATAAATTGTACTTAATAACAAAAATATTAAGATTTTTTAATGAAATACTAAACAATTTATTTTTTAACAATAATAATATAAAATGTAATGTAAAAATAATTCAACTTAAACCTTATCATTATTAAAACTTTTGGAATACAGCTTTTAATTTGTAATAACAGAAACTTTATTACAAATCATTTTGGTCCTTATATTAGCTTAATTTTTAGGTAAAAAACAGTTGAAAGACAATTACAATGCAAATTAAATTATAATTTTTGTATAGATTGAATTATTTGAAATGAATCATAAAATATAAGAAATATGCTAAAATATTTTAGGTTAATTTTTATTAAAAATTGTATGCTTTCCAAAAACTCTTCTTATAAATATTTCTACCATAACAAACGCTAACTCAAATATTCACAAAGTTCACTGTACGCGAGTCAGACTGTGATTTTTCTAGCATCGTGTCTTGGTGGAGCATAGCAGCAGCTTGGTTCTTGCCCCGGAATGCAGTGTTGCAGCTTTTAAACTCTCCAGCGATGTTATTGTTATTGTTGTTGTTCTTGCTGGCGGAGCATACCATTGTGAAAATTGTTTTCATTAGCCTGCAGGCAACAGAGCAAAGACTGTGGAAAACGTGTTTCGTGGGGGTAAAACCGGTTTGGAATTCTTGTGAGAGACCTAGCGTCTTCGAGACGCTGGATGGATGATGATCGTACATAACCTAACATATCGACTGCAGCATATGTACATACATACGAACGAAGAAGAGGAAGAAGTGCTGCCAAAGCAAACCTAAGCGAACCAAATCGAACAAAAACCGACAAAACAGAAAGCAGAAAACCAAAAACGGAAAACAGAAACAGAAAACAACAATCACGACGACAACTACCGGCGATGGTGGCAACAATAACAAAAAGAGGAATGCCCATACTATTGACAGCTGTGCTAGCTCTCTTTCTCCAGCTCTCCAACCCGTCTTCCTCTCTCTCACTCTCGCACTCATTCCTCTCTTACATGTTGCTGATGCCATGTGTGTGTGTGTGTGTTTGGTGCAGTAGTTGATATCCTAACAAGACTGTCAGGGTGCATCTGCTATTCCATCCAGGTTGTCTTTTTGTATTGTATTTTGTATATTTTTGACAAGGCTAAATTGAATTAAAAACAATAATTTAAAAATATACCAAATAAAATTACTTGGGAGTTATGGAGTAATTTATTTATTATATATAATTTTTGTATATTAAGACTTAATGAATTATGCAAAGCATTCTTGAAAAAAAATCAAATCAATTCTTGTTGTGTTGAGATAGGTTAGGGTATTATGGTATGAACCAACTTGTGTGCTTCAGTCAGATGCTGCTGCGCTGCTAACGTGACAACAACAGAGTTGGGCCTATGTGTGTGTGTGTGTGTTTGTTGGCTCTCTGTTGTTGTTGCTCCGTTGCTCTGTGTAGCGTCGGCGGGTTAAACTAAAATTGAATTGAATGGAATTGTAAATTTATGAATGAATGAATTTTTCAGCGCTTTTGTGAGCACAACAAGCATGTGTCTCTGTATGAGTTTTTGTGTGGTCGTCGTGGATTATTGTATAAATGTAAAAGTTAATTGGTTTTATGTATGGGCGTCCGATAAGCCAAACGCTATAAATACTACAGAAGATATTACGAAAGGAACTATGATAAGGAAGATGAAAAATTGATTTAAGAAAATTTTAAACTATTTCATGACCTCAAAAATTTTGAATGTAGAGCTTTTTCTATTAAAAACAGTGACGTGTTAATGAATCATAAGTTTTTCTGACTAATTGTTTCATCATCTTTTCCATATTTTTTTTGCAGATTACAACTGGAAGATTCAGGGGGCGAGAACACGTACCATATCGAGTATACTAGCGAGCCGTCCCATCAGATATCCGGTTCGCAGCGGCGTCAATCTAGCATGAGCGGTACCAACACCTCAAAGGGTGGAGGAGGTGGCGGCGGTGGCGGCGGAGGAGGCGGCGGAGCGATCAGCGATGGCGACTGCTCCGGAAAACCAATGCAGGACAGCGAAAAGCGAATGCGACGGGAAATCGCCAACAGCAACGAAAGGAGACGGATGCAGAGCATCAATGCCGGCTTCCAGAGCCTGCGATCCCTGTTACCCAGGCACGAGGGCGAAAAATTGAGCAAGGTATGTTGCATAAAAAATATTATTAACAATAAGAAACCTCTCATCTTGGATTTGATCATTGTTTAAGAGACCAAACTAGAGTTTAAAGTATCTTAAAGTATCATTAAATTGTGACTAAAGGGTATCTAAAGAATCACATAAAATTCTTGAAATAATCTTTCTTATTTCAATAATTACAATAATTTTTACAAATTGTTTATTTGTTAGGAATCCAATATAAAAATCTGTATCATGAGCGTGTTAAAATTATTACCCCTGGTCAGGTTTTCTGGATTGTAAATGAACATTCAACACCATTTTCGGTCCGAGATTCGAGTCTGTCGGCATCTCAGGTGTCTTCTTTTGAATTCTTACACTATAACCAACGGCACGCAACTCCAATTACCTTTAACCAGAGCTTGGTTTTTCGGTTTTGGGCCTCAATTACAGGGCCGTTCCACAAACACATGTTGACAAATTGCCGACGACGACGAAGGAGACTCCTGGAAAAAAAAAGAACAAAAAGAGGCAAAGGCAAAGGCAAAACCAGCACACACGCAACTTGGCTAAAAGCTTCCAGCTGAGGGAAAAAAGAGTGAATGACGGTTGTTGGGGGTGGAGATAAAACGAGGGGTGTTGAAGCTTTGAAGGTCCCTTTTTGACATTTAGTCGTCAGGGCAACCGTGTCGGCGGCGTCGCCGTCTCAATTGTTTGTTGTTGGAGGCGTTTCGCTTTTTTCGTTAAGCTTTATTTTTGCATACACATGCTCTCTCATATTTATGGGATTTTCACCTTGAGACGACATCGATTTGTTGTGACGCGTGTGTGTAGTAAACGGCTAAGAAGAAGCTGAAGCTGGCCGGTGG
The DNA here is from genome assembly GCA_008042575.1 of Drosophila watanabei. Lineage (NCBI taxonomy): Eukaryota > Metazoa > Arthropoda > Insecta > Diptera > Drosophilidae > Drosophila > Drosophila watanabei. Next base: position 504,730 of record VNJS01010231.1, on the reverse strand, counting down.
AACAACGGCCTTGCTAGTGGGATGTGTGGCCGGGCTTAAGCACTTCAAGTGCTCAAAGGTCCTGGGGAGATATTTCTTTCGAACACATGTCTGCCTCTCATCTTACCGCAATTAAGTTAGCAGACGGCTGTAAATCAACGAAATTGCCAGATTACAAAAAAAGAAAGATGCGAGTTTTTCGTTTTCTTTATTTATGGTTTTATGTGTCTGCTGTCGTTAAGAAAAACAATGGTCAAGAGGCAGCGAAAACCCTTACAAATTATTAAGAAAGTAATATAGTAAATACTCAACTTAAGTGAAGAAACATCAAACTCTTATGTTTAACACTGAATCCCGAGTCAGTATTCCCTTTGCAACACAGCCAGTTCCTAGTCCAGTAGTTTCCCTCGTTTCGTGGATTTCTTCTTAGCTCTGAACCTGGTTCGCTCTTATTTATTGCAAATTGAAAAGTGTCAACTGATACTTGGCAATGCTCGTAAATCAGTCTCTGGCCCCCAAAAAAAAGAAAGGCGATAACAGCCAAACAAAAGAGAAACAATGTAATAAGACGCACCAGAAAGAGCAGCAGCAGCAGCAGTATAAACAAGGCAAGGAGGGAAAAATGCAAACAGGAAGAAAGGCAGGCGCGTAAATATTAAAAATACTACGACAGGCGAAAAGGAAAAGGGGTAGAGAGCAACAGCAACAGCAAGAGCAAGAGCCAGGAGACGACAGCGCCTGATGAATGACATAATGGGCGTAGACAGAGATGCATAGCGGATATGAGAGTGAGAGAGAGAGATAGGAGGAAGAGTGGGAAAGAGGGCGGACTAGTGCAAGTAGTTTATGGATTTTTGTGTTCTATGCACTTCGTCAACGGCGACGACTACAAACGATGCCTCTGCCGCCCGCCTCCTCTCGCCTGTCACACATAGTAAACATTGTAGTAAATACGTGTGAAAGGGAAGGCTGAACTGAACGCAGTGCAAAAGAGTAGGGAATATGCTGCAGTGGTGGAAAAGGGCGTGGGAGAAGGAGGAAACGGCGTGACCAAGTTTACGCCAGCTATGTAAAGTGTTAAAATCCGGGACTGGAAAAATATTTTTCATTTGAGAAACAGGCTCGAGATCTCTCAAATACACAACATAATTCCTTCGCATACATACACATGCAGATTAAGTACAACCAACATTCTTATGCACACACTTACACATTTCCCGACAAAAGTGCGAGAAAAATTGCAATGCTGCAGCGACTGAGACCATTCACAGGTTAGGCACACGCACATAACGGTACATGGCAGAGACACTCGAGCAGCACACATACAGCCACGCCCTAAGGTGGGCGAAATGGAATGGGGCCGGGGTCGAGGGGGAAATATAGCGAATGCAAGCCTGTGATTTATACTCTCGGCTCTCCTCTCTCTCTTTTCGCACTCTGCTCTGCTCACTACCTCTCTCGCCGCCCACTGTTTGGCGGCGGGTCATTGAACTTGCGCGCTAGGTGGCGCTAAAGTGCAAATGTGCAATTGCGTACAGTTGCCCCCATTGTTGTTATTGTGACTACTCGACAAGTACACTGCAAAAACAAATTTGATCTTTGCGAAAAAATTATGTGAAAACTTAAAAAGTTGAAATTTCTGAATTTGGTTTGGAAAAATCAAGTTGACAGAAGAAAAGCCAAGTTGAACTATTTTGTGGTTATATATTTAATATAGACTTTTTATCTTAGGTACTAAATGATGAGAAATGATATTTCCCAAAACAGCTTACATCACATACTGCATCTGATTTCGAATTATTTTTCTCTCTCTGCTGAGATTTAGGCGCGCCCCAGCTGAACTAACCTACATTAAAGTGGGTGGGGGGGAGGTGTCCACTGTACACAGTGCACTCCACACAGTACACACCTTGCCCAGACAGAGAGAGAGTGAGAGAGGGAGAGAGAAGAGAGCGAGAAAAGGCGCGGGACTCTGACGCAAAGCTGGAAAATTTTCTATATACAATACAATATCGATTCCTTTCCAGTCGCGCGCCAAACGCAAAGCTGAAGCTACTACCTACCCCCAAAGGAAGATGATGGGATAGATGAGGTGTGGGATGATGGGATGGATAGGACAATGGCGCCAACATTTAGTTCGCCTGCTGTGCTGATGGGAGCCCACACCACTCGCACAGCTGTGGTGGTGGTTCGTTGGGGGGCTTCTTGTGGGTGGTTTCCTCCGGGAGTGTTTCATTGCCATTTCATTTCCAGCGTTTGTTGGCGTCTGTCTGGCGCCTGGTAGGCAGCTGTTTCACAGCCGATGACGATTCCGAATGGAACGACGGGAGGCGGCGGCCGGTCCTTCTCCCCCCTTAATTCTCCTGTACAGAAAATGGGCATTCAGCTCGGCAGCTGCGCACTACGGTTGTTGGCCCGGCAAAAGCCAATTTTTTTCGTTTCGTTTTGTTTTTCCTTGAAGCCCGGACTCTGCTGGACAGGGGCGTGGCACTGGGCGGGCGGAGGTCGCTGGGTGTTGGCGTTGCAGTGCACTAGGCCATTGGCATCTGGCAACCTTTTTGCAGATGGATCAGAGCAAAAAGCGGGATTGCAGCTGAAGAAGAAGAGATGGCGCGATGCAATGCGACGACTTCTGGGCCATGCCAACACCCAGTTTGGAACTATACATAAATAGGGTTATATAACCGACTTATGTACATATGTGCATCTACATGGAGCACATTGTGTGTGTAGCCTGTACTTTCAATTGCATTCCGTAGTAAAAAATGCTTGCACTACTACCCCCTGCCCCCGCTTAAATGCCTTAAAAAAAGAGCAGGTGTAGATAAATCGTAGTAGTATGTAGAGCAGCAGCCACAAAATGCAATTAATGGAGCCATGCTGTTTGTAATTTGAATTATTTGTATGCTTCAGTAGGTAAATTTAATTAAAAACCGCACTTTTGCCTAATTACTTAATTGTATTTCGAAAAGGAATTTAGATCCCGATTACGTTATAGTACATTTTAATCAAATATCCCGTAATAACTGTAATTTATAAAAGATACCACTTAAAATATTAACATTAAACGTGAGCAATTGCATATTAGGTCTGGGCGATAACTTATCGATAGTCAGTACTTTGAGACTTTCGCAGAAGAATGCATCAGCAAAGAGAAAGCAGAGAGACAAGCGATGGCCTAGCCAAAAGCAACAACAAGAAGAAGAAGAGGAAAAAAAAGCATAAGTGCAATGGATCAATTACTTTGTGGGCAGACAGAGCGAGATGGAGGTAGTCTGCCTGCCGGTGCTTGTGTGAATTTGCAAAAATGTCGGTCGGTCGTTGGTCGCTCTCCATCTCGTTCCCGCTCTCTGTCTTGATCGCCGTCTGGCGCTTGAGAGCGCTTCATTTGTTGTAGTTGTAGTTGTAGGTTGTAGTTGCTGTTGTTGATTATATGGAATGCCGTCTCGCCGGATTTAATGACATTGTTGCATCGTAACGGTGTTTTTTTTTTTTTTCTTTCTTTCTTTCTTTTTTCATCAATGACCAAGCCAAGATCTCCGTTTTGTGCCATTTCTTCTGCTTAGTGCTGTCAGTGTATGTGTCTGTTAGTTCCGTTTTGTTTTGATTTATTGCAAGTCAGTTTATAGTCAAACTTCGCTATGACGAATTTTTGTATTACTATTAAGTAAAACATTTCCGATATTATCTCAAGAATCTGAGCTTTGGAATAAAGCTAGAAATATTAAAGAACTAAAGTTTCAATGAATATTATTATTATATTCCATTTTATGGATTTGTGTTCATTTTCTTTATAATAGAGTTTCCATAGCTAAAATGACTCAGCCAACAGCTGTGAAATCTGGCCAAGACTCGATAAATGTCCATTGAAATTGCGAAATAATAAATTTGCCCGAAAAAGTACAACAAATTACAACAACACAAAACAAAAACAAAAGTCAGCCGGCATTTTTGCTGCGCAATTGCACGCACACACTTGCACACACAAAATACTCTTTTGTACGTGTAAGCGAGGCTCAGCTGGTCAAGCAACAGCAACAACAACGACGGCGACGATGATGAAGAAAACAAGGTTAGAGCGGCGTCGGTGACCGGCAAAAAAAGCTCGGCTTCCAGCTCTCAGATTTCCCAATTGCGCCGCAAGCTCATAAAGGCGACAAAAAAATTAAAAAAATTATAGATAAACAGAAGGAATATATATAACATCGATTTATGGTCTTTTCTTAGAATAGAACTAAAACAATTATCCTTAAAAATCTCTGATTTCGAAACCAATTGAAATACTTTCAAAAAGTATGCAATGAAATAATGTTGTTAGTATTTTGTAGATTTAAAATCAACAGAGATGTCAAAATATTTAATAAAATACTAAAAAAAAAAAAAATGAATTACAGTTGCAATATTGCCACACTGTTTTAGTAAATTTCACAACACTGATTATTTTTATAACCTACTTTATAATCAATCTATTTCGCTACTTTTCAAAACGCATTCCTTAAGCCACACCCAAGGCGCGACTTTTGTCATCATTCAGCAATGCAAATTAAATTAATTGAAATATTTTTACTAGCTGTGCGCGTCTGCTGCTGTTGCTGTTGCTATTTGGGTTAATTAAAACAGCTGTCTTGGGTAAACACAACAACACGAGCGCGCACGTTGATAAAAATAAATACAATGCCGCCACCGTCGTCGCGTTTACTTTAATTTGATGGACGTGAAATTCGATCAGCTGATCTCACATGCGCTCTACGCGAGGGTCAGCTGCCTCGGTGTGTTTTTTTTCCAACCCACAACACCGGCAACACAAAGACCCAGCTTCGTGCTCTATTCGCTCTCCCTTTCTCTTTCGCTCACCGCCGTCTTTCATTCAAATTCAAATGGCTTTCAACACACTTTCAACCATTTTCGCGTGCTACGTTGTTTTTTTTTTGTTGTTTTATGTTAATTAAATGCTTTCATTGACCATGAGCTTTGTTTAGCCCGCAGCAGCGACAAAGAAGAAACATCCCAAAAAAAAAAACTATGAACCTCAAAGCACATGGCATGTCATGACCGAACCCCATTGGCACTCTTTTAAAAGTTTTATTGACCTTTGGCGTGGACTCTTACACGTTTTTTCTTTTTTTTTATGTATGGAGTGTTGGGAGTTGAAGCCACAAAAGTGCAAGTGACGCAGCTGTATTTTGTAATCGAGTTATCGAACATAATTTAAAGTTATCGAATACATTTGCAACTTACAGTTTTCATTAGCTCCAAGTTCATTGGGGAAACTAATCTTAATTTAATAAATTATTCAACTACTCGTATTTATTATTACCTTATCCCTGTGTCCGTTACATTTTCAATTGCCACGCTTCTTTTTCTTTCTTTAATTGCCGCTTTTTTTTACGACTTTTGCCTTGGCTTTACTTTTGGGGGTAAATAAGTGAGTATAAGTAAGAGTATAAGAGTACATAGATATGACTGGCCATTAAATATAATATATGTACATACATAGCTCTGAGGTCATCTACCGCACGTGTTTGAATTTAATTAGGTTAGCGTAAAAAGCAAATACTAATGCTTTTATTTTTTATATCTTTTGCACATATTTGAATTGAGTCAGCTCAGCAGCCAAAAAATGCGAGATAAATTTGCGAAAATAAAAAATGTGTTGTGTGTGTGTGGCTGAGCTTATAGATTGAACACACAGCTGTTTTTTTTTTTCTTCTCGCCAAGAGTGACCTCGCCCCAGTCTCTCCTCTTAATTTCTCCCTCGTTTTTGCTGTTCTTTTCTCGATGACGGCATTTCCTCGTGTTCGTTCTCTAGTTTTCTCGAAAATACAACAGCTAGGGGGGGAGGGGGAGTGTACATATGACTCTACGTTAAAAATAGCAACGGTTCTCGTTGCATTTTGGGTTTTTTAGCTTTTGGCTTTTAGCTTTTGACGCGCGTTGATGTTGTCACCCAAAAATTCTCTCCTGGGACCCACGCACACACATACACACACACGCGCGTGTGTGTGGCAACACATGTTTGGCGCCCAGCAGAAGCAGCTGAGTGGGAGTGGGAGAGACGGGAGACCTAGAGAGCGAGTGCGAGTGAACCGAAGAACAGCGCCCAGTGGGTGTGCACATATCTCTCTCTCTCTATCCTCTCCCAAGCACACATATCGCTTTGTGCGTGTTTGGCTTGTGCGCGTGTAGGTAAGCCGGTACAAATCGCAGCTGTTTTTGCTTATTTTTATTTATTATTATTTGTATTTTTTTTTTTGCATTTGCGTGGGCAAATTCTTGATGTTACTTTATGGCCTGTGCAACTCGTCTCGGGTTCCGTTATCCGTTATGGCCAAATGTTCAAATGTCTCGATGCTAATTTTAGCTGGTTGGCGATATTAACAGCCGACAAAAGCGCTCAACGCTACGCAATGCCAATGGAAACGAAATAAATGCGAAAATCGTGTCTAATGTTTATCCATAAAAACAAGAAAATATTAATGTTTGAATAGAAAGAAGAATAAGAATAATAATAAGAAGAATAAGTAAAGACTATCTATCATTTCTTTATTAAAAATAAAAAAGTGGTACGAAACTTGAAGCCTACTTTTAGGAAGCCCGTTAATAAGTTTTAAATCTCTATCCTAAGACTTGCTTCATCTTTCATAACATTGACAGAAATAAATAAAAAAGAAATGCAATAATATTTTAATGTTTTATACCACTATTTTCCCCTTATCCCCGAAACACACGCTTTTTAGAAAGCCAAAAAATTGTGCACAAAAATTACTATCAGCTGACTCCACGTTTGGTTCTGCACCCTCTTTTCTTCTTTTGCACACACACACCTGTCACACTGCCGTCATCTGCAGGTGAAGAGCCGAGAGATAAGCCGAGAACGAGAACGTTGCGTTAATTGTTTTTTCTTCTTATTTTTTTTTGTACTCCACTGACGTGCGACGCAGTACAGCAGAGGAAGAGGAAAAAAAATTTAACCGGCAGATGGTAGATAAGCGAAAAAGTAAACAATTCGCATATAGGTTTAAATAAAAAAAAAGAAGAGAAGAAACGAAATAAATGCGATCGAAAGAGCAGATTGCAGAAGAAAGCAGGCTCTCTTTGGAGAGAAAATTATTAAGTTATATAGCTTCTAGCTTTCTTGCACTCGCATTTAAGATAGTAAAGTTTATTGAATTCATTTTTATTACCGGAATCGAGTTCAATCAAGTTAAATAAAACGAAGACGATAATTTTAATTACTTTTGTTTATAGGGAAGGTGGTTTTTGTTTGTTCATAAACGATAACATTTCGTGCAGAGTAAATTCCGCTTCCGCTAAAACAACTATCCAGTTATGTAGTTTTCCGAAAGAGAGTCTCGTTTTATTGCTTATAAATATATATATAGGCCAGAGAGATAAACCTCAAAGGTTCAGTTTCGTCATTTGTTTGTTTTTGGGGCGGGGGCCAACCACCAAAAGTTGTAAAAATAAATTGATTTTCCCTGGCTGCTTGCTTTTTCATTTTTACCACACATTTCGCCAAGTGGAAAGCGCGCCACGCTTAGAGGCATGCGTGCACGCACGTAGACCAAAAAATAAAGTAAAACAAAAACGAAGCGAAAAGAAAAAAAAAATGATACCAAAGAGGAAAATAAAACAACAAAGAAAAGCAATGAAGGAAGGGAGAGAACTGCTAGTGGTGGGGAGGCGGGTGGGTGGTCTGTATTTTTGGTGGTGGCTGCTGCTGCCGTATTGAAAATCAAATCGAATATTAATTTTACCGCTATAAAGATACAGTTACATACAGACAAACCCTTAGCTAAGCACCAGCACAAATCCATCAATCGCATTTTTATGTATTTGTTGGTGTTGAGCGGCGGCTGCCAGCTCAGCTGATGACGAATTCTCTCGCACCGCCAGCGGCGGCGGCGTATTTGCTATTTTTATGCATTTCATTTTATTCAATCAACAAAATTGTAGTGTAACCGACAACAACAGCAATAGTGCAGAAGCAACAACAACAGCAGAAAAACAGACGCGCCATTTATAGAAGTCAGCTGCTGTTGCCAGAAAGGGAGAGCATTAGCCGCGCCGCCACTTCCAACTGGAAAGCTTGAGAGAGCACGTGTTTACCAGATAGGTACACAGAGAGACAGAGAGAGAGAGAGACCACGCGAAAAAGCTTGGGCCCACATGTTTTTTCGCTACGTCTGGTTTCCGTTTCACAGGAACGAACGGCAACGGAACGAAACGCTGCTGGCTGTCTCGCTCTAGCGCGCGCTGTTATTACCCCTCCTTAACATGTTGAGAGAGCGGTGCTTGCTCGCTCTCTCTAGCAACATTTGTGACGACGACGGCGACGCCGGCGAATATTGAAAAACTTTTCGTATTGGAACTGTTGCTGCTGGCTTCTGAACGGTGGTGGTGGTGTTGGAAAAAAGTACAGTCACCGCAAAAACGGCCAACGCTCGCTCTGCCGCTGTCGCTGTCGCTGACTCTGCTGCTGCCGACGCTGTCTGCCGTCTGTTGGCTGCTGCTGCCGTTGTTGTTGTTGTTGTTGTTGTTTTTCTTTTGCCTTTGTTGTTGGTCGGTTGGGTTTGGTTTTATTTTCCCTTGCTTTGTTTATGCTTTTGGTTTTGGCTTTGCCTTTTGTTTACACACTCACACTAGCCAGGGATATATACATACCACTGTATGTATACACATATCGTGTGGCAGTGCATAGACTTTATTTGTTTTTCTTTTTCCTCTCGTTTCACTTGCCGGCATTTCCCAGCCACAAAAACAACACTAGGCAGCAGCGTCGCGTCTGCGAAGGCAACGACATTTTCTTATTAGCCAAGGCCTGAACTTGCCGGCTAGTAAGCGCGAGAGAGAGCGAGCGAGAGGGGCATAGCTCTTACTACCATATGATATTGGAATGGGAATATATATGGGGGACATATGATTGTTCCAACTAGAAGTGGGCAGCAAGTGCATCTGGGAATCTGATAAGCTTTTGGAAGCCTTTTTAAGGGAATAGTAAAATTAAGCAGGAAAATATTTAAAGAGACTTAGCATCTTTGTTTTTCCTGCATTTTATTGAAGCTTTTTTTTTATTTTTGTAGTTTTCCAAGATAAACTCAATTGCATTCCTTCTTCTCAGCAGACTTTCCTTTGTCTTTGCCTAACTTGGAGAGTAAAGTAACGAATTTTTTATCAGACAAAGTCGCAACACCCTTGCGCGCTGCTTCTTATCATTCCAATGCCAGAGAACGGTTTCCAATAGGCAATTCCCCCAGCTGCGGTGTCAATGAACGACCTTTGTGTGAGCAATCAACAACACTATGCATTTTGCTGAGCGGCTAGAAAACTTAAATATGCTATGTTAGATTTGACCGCCTGTAAAAAAAATCCGCACGTTTCCACGGCATTGCAATGCCGCCTGCCGTCTGCTATGGAAATAGATACAGAGGTGCCACAACAACAATAATAGAACTGAGAAAACTGTACACAACAACGTCCCCCTCTCTCACTAGCTCTCTAGCTCTCTCTCTGTCTAGCTCACTTACAACAACAGTGATTTGGGGGGGGGCCTACAGCTGGTGTGTGCAATTGCGAGTGGGAGAAAGGCCAAGAGAGGCAGAGAGAGTGGGAGACTGAGAGAGCGAGCAGCAGCTGTGCGGTGCCGGCGTCTGTCTGGTTCTCTTTTGTTGTTGTTGTTGTTCTTGTTGCTCTTGCAGTAGTGACCTCCGACAACAAAACTGAAATCGAAACAAGTTTTTGCAACAACAACAACAACAAGAACAAGAGTCACACACAATTGCAGAAACGTAGCCAAAGATTTATGGCTTTTTAATCAAAGCCCCCCAGGAATGCAGGCTTACGCATTCCAGTGGGGTAGGTGAGCAAAGGCATTCCAGGAATAAGCATCACTAGCACAAAAATTTGATTCATTCGACTACTTTTCTATGCAAATTTTTAAAAATGTTGTTATAGATGAAGTTTCTTAGATTCCAATGGAATTCCTTTATATTACATGTGGTTTTAGTTTGTAGATGTTAAAAATTCTTTTATTGTCGTTGGCTGCAGCTCCATTTTCCCGCCTGCTGCTCTCTCTCTCTCTCTTAAAAATATGTGGCTCAACCACAACATGTCGCCCACGCAGCAGCACGCATATTTGCATGTTCTTGCCTGCCTCAAGCGGCTTTCCAAGCCGGATTCTTTTTTTTTTACCGTTATGGCATGCTCTCTGATAATTTCCCCACCTTTCTCTGTGCATTTCTTCAGTGTTGGACAAGGCTTTTGGTTAAAGAGCGCGCGCATTTTGAAGGACACGAGTTCCTTCACCTTTGCGCAAGAAGCAAACAACATGAAAATCATCGCTTTACTACAGTATTTACTATAAACATCAAAGCCGCAGTCGCAGTCAAGGCAATAACAACAAAAAAATGCAAACAAAAACAGCAAAGGCAAAAAGGCAAAATGCTAAAGCAACAAGCCATGCCATTTACGTATATGTTGTATGCACATATATGTTGTTGCAATTAAGTCGGCTCTCGGCAATTATGCTTCGTCCTCATTCTCCTCCTTCTCCTCTTCCTTATATTCTTTTTTTTTTGCTACCCCTTTTTCTTGAAGAATTCCCCAATGTATGTGTTTCTTCTGAATGACTTTGTTGTGTGGAGAAAAAGAGATGGAATTCGAGGGAATCTCATTATTAAAGGGCTAATAATTCCCCCAACGTAATGATAATTAGAACAATATAAATGGAGGGGAAACTACATATAAATATAGGAATTTATGGGAACTATAATAAAGACATTATAATAACTTTCATTGGGGTTTAAAAGAGATGTTTTTAACACTGCAAACTAAAGGAATCTCAGTTAAGTTCTGCCTTAAAAACCACACAAGAACAAGGCTTTGATGGAAATACTAAATAACGAATTTTAGACACTTATTTTCATATAAACTGATTAAAAAGTTTTTTTTTTGATCATTTTTCAAGACTTTTGTTTACGAAAGTAGCTCAAGAATATTTTGCTCTTCTTTTAGAGGTTTGTTGTTCTTTTTTGAAGTTGTTTTGGTTTTAAATGAAGCTTAAAATCTCGTAATTCCAGAATTTTAAGACTTATATTAAGATTTTTGGTCTTATAATAAGATTTTTGGTCTCGTATTAAGATTTTTGGTCTTATAATAAGATTTTTGGTCTTATATTAAGATTTTTGGTCTTATATTAAGATTTTTGGTCTTATATTAAGATTTTAATTTAGGAATGCACAAAATCTTGAAAGATTTTATTTATTTTATCAAAGTAGCAAAGACATATAGCTTATAGCATGCTGATTTAAGCCGGAATTCCTCCAATTAAACCACTAAATTCCAGAGTTTTAAGGAACTATTTTACTCCAACAAAATAATTTACAACAAACTCCTTCTTAAACCCTTTCTTAAATTAAACCACAAATCACAACGGGAGCTCTTTAACTTAATACCAGAGCTGTTTAAGAACCATTTTTCTACAACAATTTTTCTCCAACAAATTTATTTTCAACAAACCCTTCTTAAACCCTTGTTTTTTTATCTATATTTCCAGGCTGCCATCCTGCAACAGACCTTCCAGTACATCGTCGATCTGGAGAACCAGAAGACGCAGCTGCTGACGCAAAACAGCGAACTGAAGCGACAGGTGGGCGAGCATGAGGCTGGCGGATCCGCCGATGCCAACTCGAACGCTAACTACAACGATTCCAACAACGGAGGCAACACCAACAACAACAACAACAACAGCAGTAACTCCACAACGGCGGCTGTGGCCATCAAGAAGCGCAAGCTGACCGACAACGTGATCAACATTCAAGCGATTAGCGACAGTTCCGACGAAGGCCTGGGATCCATGTCCCCGGAACCGATGACTCTCCTGACGGCGGGCGGTGCGGCAGCCACGAAGCTGAGCAGCGCCAGTATCCTGGCGGCCAAGGAGCTGCTGGAGATGAAGAAGCAATTAGAGAAGGAGCGCAGCTTGCGCCGATTGCTGGAGGATGAGCTGCAGATGATCAAGCGGCAGCTTTACAGCGTGGCCACCGCGCCACCCGGAACAGCAGTGGCAGCCGCCGCATCCGGTGGCAGCAGCGGCGCCTACATTCCACGCGAGGTCATCGAGCACACGGACAACTTTGTGCGCACCGAGGATCTGGAGGAGCTGGGCGGCACCGTCTCCTACGTGGAGATTGACGAGATGACCGGCCAGCAGCAGGTTGTTGTCTGCTCCAGCATCGAGGAGCTGGAAGCGGATGCCGCTGCCGAGATTATCACCGAGGATCAGGTGCACGAGGAGGTCATATTATCGTCTAACAGCTCCACAGAGTCCGAGAACGAGGTGAACGTGAATGCCATTGCCAAAGCGTATGCCGAGGGCTGTACATCGAGTGCGGCGATGCTGCAGCCGATCCTGCAGGCGGCCATCAAGGCCACGCCCAAGGTCGAGGTGGAGCGCATCCACGAGAAGATTGTCAAGGTCAAGGCGGAGAAGCACGAACAGCAATCGATTCAGGCGGCCACCGCCGCCACTCACTATCAGCATCCGCATCGCCAGAACCTGGAGACCATTGTCCAGGCCATCCGTCACCTCGAAGGCGATCATCTCTTTGCGGATGAGCAGCAGCAGCGCGGCCAGCAGCATCATCATCATCATCACCAGCAGCACCATCATCAGCTAAGCGGCGTTCATCACCATCACAGACTGGCCCAAGATGCACCTCTGGCTCTGACCACCACAGGCAAGCAGCATGCGGCTCTGGCCGAGCTGAGACCGTTCCTTCAGCTCAAGAGTGGTGGCGGCAGCAAGCAGGTGATCATCACCGCCAAGACGGCCAAGGATGCCGCCGGCATTGTCTCCTCCTCCAGCAGCAGTAGTACGGTCACGCCCACGGCCATCTTCAAGGTGCAGACTACAGGAGGCGGTGGCTCTGGTTCCAACTCGCAGGCGGTGATCAGCACCGGCAGCGGCAATACCCAGCAGGTGACCATCACCACGACCGCTCTGAAGCAGTGCCGGCCGGGCGTCATAGTGGCCAAGCAGCTGCCGTCGTCCTGATTCAATTCCCCCAAAAAGATGGGAACGGGAACGGGATCGGTAGCTGGAGGAGCAGCAGCAACAGGAGCGGTAGCGGAAGCCGGCAGATGTGGTGGTGCTGCAGGAGCTAGTATTAAAGGCGCTCGCCAGGCGGCAACAACAACCACAACCACTCAACAATTTACTAAGCAGAATCCTCCTCCATTTGCGGCCTCCTTGCGGCAACAACAACGTAATAAGAGTAGTGGCAGTAGCAGCAAGGACTCTGCTATTAAGCAACCGCGCTCGAGGCAAAAGTATGTAAATTAGTAAAACTTAAACGAAAGAATTACATAAAGAAATAAGAAACAAAATCAAAAAAGAAAAAAATAAGAAGGATAAAAAGAGAGATACCAAGCGCAGACCTAAATAATTTTTTGTATTTTTGGGATAATAAATATATTATATAAATATATGATTTAAATTAGAACACTCAACCACAAACCTATTTCCAAGCTTAGAACGCCAACAAACCAACAATTCAACAACAATTCAACAACCTACAATAATTCAACAACAATTCAACAGTTCAACAAAGAAAAAATACACATCGCAACATTTGTTCATTTATTGGTTAGGAGAATCTTTGAATTCAACAACAATTCAACAACCTACAACAATTCAACAACAACACATAGCCACTGTAATTAAATGCAAAGAAAAAATACATCAATTTGTTCATTTATTGGTTAAGAGAGAATCTAAGAATTCAACAACAATTCAGCAACAATTCAACAACCTACAACAATCCTACAACAATTCAACAGTTCAACAACACATAGCCACTGTAATTAAATGCAAAGAAAAAATACACATCGCAACATTTGTTCATTTATTGGTTAAGAACTAGAATTAAAATACAGAAAACATTAAAAAAGAGAAAAACAGAGCAATTGATTTATAACAAAAAATAGAATCGAGATCGAACAGCATAACGAAGCAAATACAACAACAATTGAACGAAATAACAACACAAAACAACAACAACAACAACAAAACAGAGAGTACAAAAGAAGGAAGAAGTAAAGAAAAAATAGACATGTAAAATTGTATGAATTTCTTTCTGTTTATCATTTTTTGAACTCTATAAACACCATCGCATTAATTTTTATATTTTTTTTAAATTATTATTTGTACTTTTTAATTTTAATACATATATAAACTATATATATATCTATATTTACTTTGAATGCAACTTATTGAGTTTTTGTTGATATATTTGTGTAAAAAATTTTTAAGTCTAATTATGTAAGCGAGCGAGAGCGAGAATGAGAGAGAAAAAACCCCTAAAAAAAACGGTAAAAAAAATTAATTCGAAATAGAACCACAAGCAAAAAATTAAAAACAATCGAAATGAAAAAAAAAACAGAGAACTAAAAAAAAAACAAGTGGAAATCGTTTATTATATAAACTATTATAAAATACATATATATATATATAAATATATAAATATAAATTATATACAAATTATTCATACCTACCATAAACATAAACATAAACATATATAAATAATACACAAGCAGAGTACATAAACACATAAGTAACGGAACATTACATAAAATTACTACTACAACTACAATAAAATATAAAACAAAAGGATACTTTGCATACATATATAATATGCTTTAGTTACATAAGTATATGTACGACCCTCTCCCTGATCCTTCTCCTCCTTCTCCCAAAATTCCCCCAATTCTTCTCCCCATTTGAGAATGCGTATGCCTGAGCGAGAGGGCTTTATTTGACTGTGTATGTGTGTGCAAGCCGACCGCGCTCTCTCTTCGCCAAGCCGCGCCGATGCTGTGAGTTTCGTAGCTGCCAGCTGTGACACCAAGTGTCACCAGCAAGCCAGTCCTATTCGAAATTCGAATTCGAGCTCGAATTCGTGCAGCATTGCCGCGGCTAGGCAGGCGTCCCCACACAAGGAGAGAGATATGAGAATGATGAAGAGAGAGATCTGAAGATTGGCCAGCGCACGCACACACACACAGGATATCTTACGCTCACGTGTCCTGCATTCGAATTATGATTAAGGAAAGAACAACAACAACAAAAACAACAACATTATGCAGGCCGTTTAATAGTTAAACAAGGAAATTATGTACGAAATCGAAACATGAAAATACTACATGAAGCGCATATATAAGCCAGATCCATACATACAACCACATATTACTACATACATTCATGCTCTATATGAAAACAAAAACAAAAACTACAAACAAAAAACGAAGAAAAAAAACAACAAAAAAAATTACAAAACATTATGTCAAATAAATGGTTTTTCCTTTTTCCCTCAACAAGAAAATGATGAACAAGTTGGTTTTTATTGGGGGGGATTTAATATAAATATAAAAAGGTTCTTAAATTGTTAAAATGCTTTTTTAACAAGGTATTTCTAATAATATTAGGATTTTTTTAAACTTAATTTGATGTTTTTTTTTGCTAAATTTATAGTCAGATCAGGATTTTTGAGAGAAGTAAGCTTGTAAGAGAGGTTGAATTTTTGCTCCCGCGCACACTATGAGGTGAAGCTTACGCTGATCATTGTATTGGTAGTCATTAGGGCAGAGATCACCTCTCAGTGTGCGCACTCTCAGAGAGAGTAGTGTGTGAGTTTAAACTTCAGCTGTAAGCTTCTCCTTCATGCTATAGTGTGCGTGAGGCTTATCTCTTTATTTTTGCATTCTCCTTAATTTCTATATTTACTATCTCCTCTTTAGACTCTCTCTTTTCATTAGCCTCTTCTTGCATTATAAAATATACATCTTTAGACTACAATTGCTCTTCTTCAATTTGCAAATCCGCGGAGAACACATACATATCTCTTCGCCTGGCAAAGAGCAGCTCCTGTCGCTTGGGATGAGTGGCCAGCGAGTGAACAACGCCGCCATTGTCACCTAAGAATAAATAAAACCATTAATTCAAAACGGATCATATACCCAATCCCAACTAATCCTTACTGATCCGTAGGCGCTGCAGAACTTTCCCCTCGAGCAGGTCCCATATAAAAGCATCGCCATCGCTGGAGCCAGACACAATGTGCGCATCGTTGGCCAGGATGCCGCATTCAATGTGATAGTCATCCCCACAGTGGCCCTTGTACTCGGAGAGCAGGCCTCCTGTCTCGCAGTCGAGCAGCCGAACGACGCTATCCTGGCATCCAGCCACCAGACACTGTTCGTCGCGCGTCTGGCCCAGGTAGGTGATGGGTTCGCCCACCTTGTCGCAGGTGAGTTCACCGACGCGAATGTCATAAGTTCGCACACAGCCGTCCAGGGATGAGGCGTAGATCCTGTTCTCGTTGGTCAGCACTGTGGTAATGCAGTCTCTAGCCTCCTTCATCACCTGGACGGGATCTAGGCGTCGCGTTCGGATGTCCCAGCACATGACGGCATTGTCCCGACCGCCGGAAATGGCCACCGAGGAGTCTTCGTTGAAGCAGACGCAGCGCACGCCGCCGGCATGGCCACGCAGGCGTCTCACGGGGGTTCCTTAAATAATGCATTTAACTTAATTATAATATTATTATTGGGAAAGGAGGTGAAATATCTCACCTGTGGACACATCCCAGTAGATAATGCTCTTGTCCAGGCTGGCCGAAACGATGTAGCTGCTGTCACAGCTGCCCGCCGCATCCGTCACCTCGTCCGCATGTCCTCCATAGGTTTTCAGGAGTAATCCCGACACTGGATTCCACAGTTTTATCTTTTTGTCGGAGCCACAGCTCAAGCAATAGGAGCCGTCAACTAGGGAAATTTCAATAAAGATTTTAACAATCAATAATTTAAGTAATTTGTGCTTTAGCTCTTATTTATTTAAGTAATAAAAGTAAAACAAAAGTCCTTTTCACTAACCATTGTAGCGCACAGCTCGAACTGCTCCTTGTTTGCAGTCAATTGTGGTTTTTACATTAAAATTGGCAAAAACCGGCATTACTTTGATATTGAAAATACAAAATGTAAACAATTTAAAGGTGTGACCAGATTGTGGTTTAAATGTCGATAGGCAAATGTTCTATATCGATAGTTCATAGATCATGGTGGGAAATATAATTTATATATTTTAATATAATTTTAAAATAAATTAAAGGATCCATTTATTTATTTGTTAAGGATAAAAACCAATTTGGCATACTAGCCCTAGAAAAATATGCTTATTTCAACAGTCAACACCGATAGTTAGTATTATTTTTGTAAATTTTTTATTTTTAACATGTTTTGCTTGGTAAATTTATTTATTTATTATTGTATTTATATTAGCATTTGTATCCAGATGATCAACCTTAATTTATTTTATGGCATTAATCATGATTACCTAAATTTTAAATTTGATTTTTCTGTTTAGGAGAAGTACCCGAGTTCGTGGATTTCTACACTCATAAAAAATTAAATCTTTTCTCAAGATTATGTGCCTTCTTTAATTAAAGTTTTAATTTAAAACCAAAAACCTTAATAAAATGTTTAAAATTCTGGAACTACGAGATTTTAAGCTTCATTTAAAACCAAAACAACTTAAAAAAATATATAAAAAATCCCAAAAGAAGACCAAAATATTCTTGAGCTATTTTCGTAACCAAAAGTCATGAAGAATAACCAAAAGTCTTTAACTTTTTTTTTCTGTGTAGTTCTTCGGTCTGTTTATGTTTTTTCAGTTTTTTGCTTTCCTTAAATAAAGAAATAAATAAGAAATAGTTTCGATACGAGCGGAATGGAACAAAAAATTAATTAAGAAATGTTCCCAATTTGTGTTAAATGTTGTACTGTTTTCGGGGAAATAAAATTTCCTTTTGTTTTATTACCAACTAAGCAGTTTTTTATATCTAAAATCATGGGTAATTTAAGCCTTATTATAAACATGAAAAGTAGGTAAATATTTTACCTATTTTTGAATACACTGTACAGTTTTAGCTTGCATATATCTCTTGGTACTTTTTGATATTGTTAATAAATTAAACTTATAATTTTAAACTTTTGCAGTGTGACCAAGTATCTGTTAAAAATTAGCAAAATATACTTAAGTCCACATCCGATACTTTTTAGGTTATTCTATGGAATATTTTCCACTTTTTGAGATCTTTTAGGTACAAACCCTCATTTCCATCTGGCAACCCTGAAAGTGGCATCGACTGTTTGCCAGCTCTATCACACCCCCACCCCCCGCCCATTGAATAACGTAAACACAACACACAACGCAATTATATCGTCGGAATTTTACCAGGTGAAAACCTGGCCCGCCGCGCAGCCAAACCCACTTAATTAGCGCTTAAATTTCAGCGGAAATTATGCTCAAACTAAATCGCATCGAGTTCGCTGAAATACTTTGGGATTTCGGGTCGACAAGTGTAACTGCGTGTCAAGTGGAAGTTCGCTGAAAGGGGGTGGCGGGCTAGCACCAGAGACAAGACCAAAAACAAAAACAAAAACAAGTGACGGATTGAGAAGGTGCGAGGAACACCTCACCTGCCCCCGATTACTGATGACGTGGATGGCGAAGGACACAGGATATATACATTATTTTTCGCAGCAACTGCACACTCACACGCATGCACATGCACATGCACATGCAAGAAAACCAGTTGTTTGTCGTTGTTGTTGTTGTTGTTGTTTTTGCAAATAAGAAGTGCAAGTGAAGCGCAGCAGCAGCAGCAGCAAAAATCCTGCTCTTAAAAGTACAAACGAAAAAAAGGGCCGAACGAAGGTGCGCGCGACAACGACGACAGAAAAGTTGTTTGTCAACTTGTTGCCAATGTTGCAGCAGGCACAAAGTGGCTGGCTGTACAAACGGCCAACATTACTAACCAAAGCCAAAGCCAATCGCCAGTGGCCATTGTGCATCCGAGAAATCCAGGCGAAAGGCCAACAGAAGCAGCAGCAGCGGAAGGATAATAACGAGCTCGTTATCGGGCCAGGAACAGGTGGAAAAAGGCGTAAGGCTTGGCTTTAACTTGTCTTGCTTGAATTTGTATTAATTTATGTATTTTTTATTGCAGAAATATTTAAGATTTAGCTCTTAAAGGGGCTAGGAAAAAAAGGAGCAGGATTTCCAAGAGTTATTCGGGTAAGTTGCACCACATTCCAATGGAGATCCTTTTTTAAATGGGAAAAACTAAGGGAAAATGGAGTCGAAAAAGTAAAATAAGAAAGCAGTTTATTTACTTTTTTTATATTTTATTTAAAGAACAAAATGCGGTCTAAAAAGTAAACTTAAAAAGCTGTTTATTATCATTTTTATATTTTATTTAAAGAAAAAGATGCCGTCTAAAAAGTAAAATAAGAAAGCTGTTTATTTCCCTTTTTTATATTTTATTCAAAGAACAAAATGCAGTCTAAAAAGTAAAATAAGAAAGAATTTTTTTACTTTATGTATATTTTATTTAAAGAAAAAAATGCAGTCTAAAAAGTTAACTCAAAAAGCTGTTCATTTTCTTGTATATTTTATTTAAAGAAAAAAAAAAGCGCTCTAAAAAGTAAACTTAAAAAGCAGTTTATTTTTTTATTGTACATTTTACTTAAAGAATAAAAATTCGGTCTAAAAAGTTAAATAAGAAAGCTGTTTATTACCTTTTTGTATATTTATATATCTATATTTTATATATCTAAAAAATAAACTTAAAAAGCTGTTTATTTACTTTTTCTATATTTTATTTAAAGAAAATCTCATAAAGAGGCTAAAAAAGAGGAAAAGAAAATTATCAAGGCTTTTAAGCTATATATTTGGGTAAGTTGGTAATTACTTTTTATCTTAAATCTTCAATTTTTAAACTTACTTTTTACTTATTTTTCAGGTACAAAAAGAATGCCGATTTAGCATAAAAAAAGGTTTAGAAGAGAAAGATATCAAGCTTGTAAAATACAAAAAAAAGAGAAAGATATCAAGCTTATAAAACATCAAAAAAAGAGAAAGATTTCAAGCTTCTAAAATATCAAAACAAAACACGAAAAAAAGCATTTAAGGAATAACAAAGAAATTCGCAAAATTTAAAGTAAGAAGTAAGAAAACCTAAATCTAAATCAAGAAATTAAACTCTCTTCTTTTTAGGCATTTGAAGCTTCAAAGTAACAATTCCAAACTCCTCGAAAGGACTTTAAATACCTTAAAAAACCATGTCGACGATTACTCGCAGTGCCAGTGCGAGTCCCATGGCTCTCAATGGCATCATCGATGCCAGCTTGTTCCCGCTCAAGTCCACCTCCGATGTGGTCAATCTCTTTCGCCGCGCCTTGACCTCCGGCATCGAGCCCGATCTCACCCTGCTCTCCATTGTCGTTGGCTACATTGAGCTATCGCTCACAACGGGCGAGGCTGCCGCACAGGCCGCTCAGGCTGCAGCGGCCGCTGCTGCTACTGCGGCAGCAGGTGACATCAGTCAGGCGGCGACAGGTGTGTTAATCATCATTTACCGGTCGCGTTTACAGTTAACTGTTTAGCAAAGAGGGGAAACCAGTTGAAACGGAAGTGAAATTGAAAGACAAATTAGGGAAAAGAGCGTTTTAAAGGGTCCTTGTTAGGGATAAGGGTTTAAATTGAAGAATACGCTTTCTTTTAAGGGGGGATTTGTTTAGTCAAACAAACATAAATTGATAAATTCAGTTTTTGTAGGGATGAAAGACAATGTCTGTATTTACTGTGACAATAGACCTTAAATTCAAAACATAAATGGATCATTTAACTTTGAAATATATTTGCGTTGCGGTGATAGTATGATTTTTACACCAAATTGTGGCAAAGAGCCAAAGTTAAGTTTAACTTCATAATTACGATATTTTAACGTTAAAAGCATAGCTTGCAAATAACTCTCGGCATTCTCGCTCTCGCTGTGAGCAGTCGACTTTGTTTCTCTTTGTTTCGGTTTTCGGTTTAGCGCGCTCTCTTAACGATCTCTTCCGACTTTGTTTCTCTTTGTTTCGGTTTTCTGTTTATTGCTTTGCGTTCATCTGTTGGTAAGCGCGCTCTCTTAAAGATCTCTTTCGATGACTGATACGAGGTGACGCTCGCTCAAAGCTACTTTTAAAAAGTCTGAAATGATCTTTTCCCGGTAATTTCTTGTCTTTGGACGTTAGATCTTCTTGAAATTTTAAACTTGAATGAAACTAATAATGAAGTTGTCATTTAATCCATTAATTCAGAATTAAGTTTAATAAGTACGAAGGGAACTTCACATACACGCATACATGCGCAAACAGTCCGTGAATGAGACGAGCAAAAGAGAACGGATAAAACTGCTCTTCTTTATACAAAAGCAATTCAATCGGTTGCTCTGAGAGTTGCTCTCTTCGCTCCAATTCTTAGAAAAAAAACGGTTTTTGCGATCGGTCAACAGTTATTTGCGAGCTATGGTTAAAAGCGATAGTTTTCGATATTTAAAATAATCAAAAAAGGTTGTATTATATTGACTTTGAGCTTGATATATTTTTTACGAACATTCTCTTGATGTATAAAAGTTCCTTGTCCATTTATAAGGATAAAACTTAAAACAAGCAAGGAAGAGTATAGGTTTACTTTAAATAAACATTGTTTCATATTTACGATATTTTAACATTAAAAGCGATCATTTTCGATATTTAAAATAGTCCAAAATGACATATTTTCCATAAATTATTAAGCCTGATATTATATAACAAATAACTTAGGGAATTTCCTCTTGTGATATACAGTTTTTCAAGTAATTTTTTGCTTTAGGATTATTTTGCAATGCGCTTGTAATAATTGCATTTTTAATTTGATTATTTGTCAAGCTAAAAATGTTGTTAACAATATTATAAAATAAAGGAAAAGGGTTCCTTGTTTTTGTTTTAAAAATCACATTAAAAAATTTCCCCTTTTGCAAAAAATTACTTGACAAACTGTTTATATCAAAAGTCCATTTATAAGTGATCTCTATTAAATCTAAACACAACTAAAATTATATATAATTCTCTTCCAATACAGGTGGCAACGATATAATCATGGGCAACAGCGTTCCCTTTCCGGTGGTGACACACGAACTGATTGCCGGACTGTACAAGAAGTTCCAAACGATACTGTCCGTGGTGGAGAAGCCGAAGCCGCATCGCCAGGCCACGCGGGAGGTGATCAAGAAGGTGTCGGACGTTATTTGGAACTCGCTGATCCGGAGCAGCTACAAGGATCGGGCGCACCTACAGAACCTCTACAGTTACCTGTCCGGCAACAAGCTGGACTGCTTCGGCGTTGCTCTGGCAGTGGTGGCCGGTTGCCAGTTGCTTGGCTACAAGGATGTGCGTTTGGCCATCTCCGAGGATCATGCTTGGGTGGTATTCGGACAGAAGCGAGTGGAGACCATCGAGGTGACGTGGCACGGCAAAGGGAGCGAGGATAAGCGCGGGCAGGACATACGGCCGGGGATTGAATCCGGATCGTGGCTTTATCTAGGCGGCCTGGCGGTGGTCTGTGAGCGAGGAATGGAAGTGGCGGCCATTTGTGCCGCTCTGAACATCTCGCTGACCTCGAACAGCGACTGCGTGGAGGTGGCCGAGCTGCAGCAGCAGCTCCTGTGGCTCCTCTACGACCTGGGCCACCTCAAGCGGTATCCCATGGCCCTGGGCACACTCGGTGAGCTGGAGGAGATCCATCGCACCCATCCGAGCATCAGTTGCGAGCAACTCTACCGCGAGGCCATCGACTCGGCGCGGACGCACTATCGCAACCACCACGTCTATCCGTACACGTACCAGGGAAACTATTACAATCGCTTGTTGAAATACAGGGACGCCTTTGCCGCGTGGGCCAATGCGGCGGATGTGATCCGTTTGTATACGTACCAGTGTCGGGATGACGAGGAGATCTACAAGGAGCTGCTGGACATTGCCAACGAGCTGATACCGTTTGTGATGAAAACGGAGAGTTCCGGCCATTCGGCAAGGAGCATCCTCCGGGATGCCGAGGTGTTTGCCAATCTGTTAAGGTTTTATGACGGCATATGTCAGTGGGAAGAGGACAGCTTGACGCCCATCCTGCACATTGGTTGGGCCAAGCCGCTCGTTAATAACATTACCAAGTTTGACTATGACATCAGGTCGCAGGTGGTGATCAAGCTGCCTGAGGATCTCGAGGCGGAACAGGCCAAGGCCGAACAGGAGGCTAAGGAAGCGCCAGAAACATCAGAGGGAACTAACAATAATAATTCGGTGATTAAAAAGGAAGAAGTAAGACTTGTTAAGCTTATTTATTTATTTAAATTAATTACTAATTGTTTTTCTTATTCTTTACAGAAAAAGAGCTCGGAATTGCCCACAACTTTGGCCGATTTAACAGCCGCTTGTGGCGAAAAGATTCTTAATCCTGACTTTCTGCTTCAGGGCGGGGGTCAGCCCTTTGCCGATCAGAAGCAACAACACCAACAGCAATCTTCTGTCGATGCCACAGAGTCCCACAACAACAACAACAATAACAATATAAGCAAGAGCAATAACAACAACAATCATAATACAGACAAAAAGGAGGCTACAATAAATACAACAAGCAACGGAAGTGGAAACTCTGTTACAATCCAACATCAAGCTCAAGTTCAAGAACCTAAGACAGAGGACACCAGCGATGACTACGATCCCTTTGAGATAATGCTCAAGAAACCGGTGATCACATTGTACAGCCAGAAGATGAAGGGACTGAAGGATCTGCTGCTGGCCGAGAAGCTCAATACGCACGCCATTTCCCTTCAAGTTACCGCCCAGTCGGTGGCCTCAAAGAAGGTTCGTGGAGTGGAAAAGCACTCGGCCACGATTTCGGCCACGATAACAGCAATTTCTTCGAGTTCCCGCGAGGAGAGCAGCAGTCTCCTGAGTGGTGTAAGTGGCGCTGGAGGAGGAGGCGGCGGGGTGAGTGGATCTACTGGCAGATCATCATCGCCGGGAGGTGATTCCATAGCTGCTTCACGTCCCAAGCGAACGCGTCGCGAGTAAATCTTGTTGTTTGGGAAATATATATTCCTTATAATGCAAGGAGGTGGCTTGATTTTAATCGAAGCACAAATTAGGTTTTTTGATAAAGTTTTATTGATGTTTTTACTATTTTTTTTAATGTTTAAAAACCACTTCAAAAAGATCTTTCAACAGATATAAATGATACAGGAAGATTCATGAACTATTCTTTGAAAAACAAGTTTCCAGATTTATTTATTGTTCGAAAAAATCAAGCCACCTCAAAAAGTAACCAAGTATATATCTATATATAGATATAGAAATATATTCTTACCATATTTTTGATGTTCGGTGTGTATTTATGTAGTTTGTAAGTCCACAAAATGAACGTTAGAGAACGCCTAGCGTTTTAAAAAAGAAAACAAAAAGAATAAGTTTAAAATGTAACCCACAAAAAAACACGAAATGATAAGTTACTCTAAGTATTTATATAATGTATTTTTTAGCTGTTATTTCCTTCCTTTTTTTTCGTATTTATTGCTATGTCCCTTTACCCTCCAAAACTTTTGTTTTAATTTATTTTAAGCGAAACTTTATTGGTGCTCCTTCTTCGAAAAACAGAAAAACAGTAAAAATAGAAACTGATTTTTGGTATATTTATGTATTTACTTTAAAGCATTTTATTGAGGCTAAGCTTTTGTTTGATTTTAACTCTATTTACACCTTATGTATATCCTGTAGAATTTAAGGAAAAAGGCAAAAAACTTTGTTAAAGTTAAACACAAACAACAACAACCCGAAAGAAATACATATTTAACACACTTCCTCTATATATGTGATACAACACTTTTTCTAGAAAAGCTTTCATATTATATCTTTGTAAAAAAAACTAAATAGAATTATTCACTCTCCACAAACACACACTCTTTAAGCGATGGAAAGAGAGTTTTGCGTCTGACTAAAGAGATTATAATAACGAGATGAAAAGAGCAAAAAATTTGAGAATAAAGGCCTCGCAAAGAGGAAGCTGACGGCTGAAGCTTAAACTCCCGTTATAAGCTTGCAGAAACAAACACTGAGAGGTGTGCGCACTTTCAAAGAGAGTAGTATGTTTGTTTCTTCAAGCTTATAACCGGAGTTTAAGCTTCAGCCGTCAGCTTCAAAAGAGAGTAAAAAAAATATCCGTTACTCCTCTTGTTATTAAAAGATCTTTAATCTGACAAAAAGTCTCTTGTTTATCCCAAAAACCAGTCCAATATATAACTTGTCACCCCATTTATATAGCTACAGCAAATTTGAACAAACTCGGAGCTTGTAACAAATTGTTAAATGATGATAATAATTGCATTGAATTTAATTTGATTAAAGCGAAGACAGAGAAGAAGAGAGAGAACGAGAGAGAGCAACTGTGATGAATAATAATGTAAAGAAAAAAAGAGAAATGAAGAGAGAAGGTTTTGAGCCCGAGACAAAACAAACACACAAATCTGAAAAACAAACAAATATTACTAATCGAAGTGTATATGGTGTTTTATTCCTCATATATAACATTAGCAGACTTAAAAATCAAAAACCAACTATTTAATTATGTAGATTTGCAAGCAACTAAATATGTTAAACGTTGAACTACAGTTATATATGTATAAACATTAATGTAAAACTCTAGATACTTAAACAAACAACAACAACAAGAACAACAACAAAAAAAGGGAAGATATATATATATTTTGGCATACAAAATTTTTAAACATTAAGTGAGAAAAGTATTAAGAGAGACATTTTTTATTTTCATTACATTTTTCGGACATCACGAAATCCAGCAAAACAGAAAGTTCGCTATGCAATAAATCAAAAGGCAACGCAACGCAACAAACAGCAACAATATGCAAAACCTATAAACATTTAACACATAGAACATACATATACATATATATATATTTATTAATGTTAAAGTAAAATTACCATTTTTGCTCTAATTGTTTAAAATAGCCAACCAGCAGCAGCAACAGTTAAATATTGAACGTAGCCTAAAATCCGAAAATGCTCAACAAATAATCCTTTTAGCTTCGAAAGTCAAGTAATAGCCAACAGTAAAAATGTTAAACCAATCATTAAATGCTTAAAAAACAACAAAAACAAGTGTTTATTTATTTGGGTAAAGGTTAAAAAATATTTGTTAAAGAAAATGAGGTAGATGTAGGTCTTACTTTTTATAAAAAATTATATTTTTGAGGTATATTTCTTATTTAATTTGATTAGATTTGAAAAAAAATCTAATTTCGAAGTATATTTCTTATAAAATTTGAGAAGATTCAAAAAAATCAATTATCGAGTTAAATTTCTTATTAAATTTGATCAGATTAAAAAAAAAATATTAATTAACTAAACTAAAAATAAAAATAAAATTCAGGATAAAAATTCATTAAAAGTTTTTCTTGCCAGTTATCTTCAATTTCTTAAATTGCTTTTTTTAAATTGTGCATTTCTTTTTTAATTAAAGAAAATATAATGTTTATTTTAGACTGTATAAAAATTACATTTTCTTATATTAGACTCTATAAAAACTATATTTTTTTTTATATTAGACTGCATAAAAATTATATTTTCTTAAATAAAAAACGCTTTTCTTTTGAAATCCGTCTAGTTTCTAGCCAAATGTCAACGCATCTCTAAGAAAATCTGGCTAGTTTATAGCCGTAGCTGGAAAGTACCCCAGTGTGACCAAGTTTTTTCTTGTTGTGATATGTGGATTTTTTATTCCCCGTATGACAGTCCCACTACAAGTGACTAGGCATCATTTTTGGCATAAAAAAAACAGCGTCAAACTTTAAAATCTCCTTAAAATAATCTAAGAAGAAACAATATGTCTGGACCGGAGAAAGAGAAGGAGAAGGAAAAGGAGGAGACCAACAACAAAAGCGAGGACCTCGGTCTCTTAGAAGAGGACGATGAATTCGAAGAGTTTCCCGCTGAAGGTAAGCATTGCATTGTTTTTTTTTCACTGTCACCTCACAATTGTCGTTCTTTTGTTGCAGATTTCAAAGTGGGCGACGATGAGGAGGAGCTGAATGTGTGGGAGGACAACTGGGACGACGACAACGTCGAGGACGACTTCAGCCAGCAGCTGAAGGCGCATCTCGAGAGCAAGAAGATGGAGACGTAGTAGTTAACCGGCGTTGCCCCTCCTCCCGTTCAGTCCTAACCAATAAAAAACGAGCTGAGCTGTTTTAGCAGTTTTAGAATAAAATAAAATCCGTATAATTAGTGCTATAACCTAATGCCACTTGCTGTTTTCTCCAAGTATATTCTCGATATTCTCACACAAAATGCCGCGCAGATATTCCTGTTTTTCAATTTGCTCGCACAGAGTTTCATTCTCGGTCTGCAGTTCCTTTACCGATTTATCCCGGTCCTCGATTTCAGTTTCTCGCTTCTCGATCTGCTCTTGGGCGAGTTTAGAGTCGGTTTCGTGTTTTTCTTTGAGTTGTTGAATTTGCTGCTTCTCCTCGCGCAGCAGTTTCTTCCTTGCCTCAGCATCCTGGAGAATCTTTTGATTTCGAGCCTCCAAAGCAGGCAACTGCTCACGCATCGACTCCAGTTCCTTGGCATTCTCCTTGTATTCGTCCAACTGGGAGAGTGGCAGCAAGGGTGTGGCTTTCTCCAGTGCAAGGACAATCTGCTGGCTGGCCTCGATGGTGCTGCGCAGGTTATTGATCAACTGCTCCTTGCTGGCCAGCTCCTTTTTGCAACTCTCGACGTGGGAAGAGGTGCTCTGGATTTGCCTTAATGGGATGTGGGAAATAAATAAACAACTGAATTATTTTATCCTTAAATCACTCACTTCTTTAGCTTCATCACTTGGTGTTCCTCCACTACGAGCTGCTCCCAGTGCTTGATCCGCTTGCTCTGCTCATTCTCCTCGTGCTCATGACTCTCCAAGGCGTGCTCCTGCTCGCTGGCGCTTTTCTTAAGCTGCACGAGCTTCGTCTTGGTCTCTTGGAGTGTCGCCTTCAACTGGCTGATCTCCAGCTTGCAGGCTTCCATATCCTCCGCTATGGTGGCCACCGCTTCCTTATTTTGATCAAACTCGTTCTGCTTGACTTTGAACTCGGCCATTAAAGCATCCCGCACCTTGATGCCCTGCTCAACGGGTCCCAGGACATTCTTCTTGAACATTTTGTAATATGCAAGATAGTTGAACAAACTACCCAATGTGCTCAGTGTCTTTTTGTTTGCTAAAAAAGAAGAGATTGGTTTAAAAAAAGATATAAAGTTTATTTTGATTAACTGCAAACCTGGCTTCATTAGGTCCATGTAGAGGTACGTCTTGTTGGGATATGAAATCTTTACGATGCTCTCTATTTGGCGGCAGAGGCGGATGAGGAACACGCGCGTCTCCCGCGACTGCTCAATGGTCTCGTTGCCCAGCTTAAACGGCGGCTCCACGCGAAAGCCGAAGCATCGCAGATAATAAACAAAGATCTTGGTAAGGATCGCCATGCTGGGCTTGACCAAATCACTGTGGCTGATGCTCAAATCGGGTATAAAGTGCTTGCCCTGCGACAATATGTCTTCGATATCCAAGGACACGGCCATGATAAAGCGCTTAAATTGTTTAAAGTTTGCTGTTTTCTTCTGTTTAAAAATTGTTGCCTTAAAATTGAATAGCTTGGCTTAGTGTGACCCAAGGTGCATAGGAAGTAAAATCTACGTCTCATAATTTTTACATTGTTCCAAACGCGCTTTCCAACACTTAAATTTTCAGTTAAATATTTGAAAATTGTAAAAGTTAAGAAGAGTTTATGAATTTATTAATATATAGAAACTAATTAAATATTATTTTAATATATATTTGTATATAAATTTAAGATCTTTATGCAAAAAATCAGTTAAGTGCACAAATCGCAGCTTGTGCGTTTTTCAAACGCGTTTTCCAACACTTTAGTTTTCGGTTATGTATTTGAAAATTGTAAAAGTTAAGAAGAGTTTATAAATTTATTAATGTATAGAAACTAATTTAATATTATTTAAATATATATTAAGATATACATTTAAGTTCTTAACACAAAAAATCACTTAAGTTCACAGAGCGCGTTTTTACTTACGTTGCCATGGCTTTGTTTGATTTCCTCACGTTTATTTTTTACTTTTTCCCGTAAAAACCTCTTAAAAATGGCTTCCTCCAGTGCCGTAGAAGATGAACACCTCACGGACTCGGATTTAACCGATGATGAAGGTAAAAAACTAACTCAATTAATCCCTAAATCCAACTAAAGACTACTTAAATCCCAGAGCGCAGCGTTGAACCGCGTCAGGAGGAGCTGCGTCCCGAGACCCCGAAGCCTTCATACAGCGATGAGGAACTGCACCAGCTGGTGGGCTACATACAGCGCATGAGTGTCCTGAGTGGCCTGGATCATCG
This sequence comes from Drosophila watanabei, assembly GCA_008042575.1. NCBI lineage: Eukaryota > Metazoa > Arthropoda > Insecta > Diptera > Drosophilidae > Drosophila > Drosophila watanabei. Next base: position 475,377 of record VNJS01010231.1, on the reverse strand, counting down.
GGACTGGCACGAGGGCGCCCTGGACATTATTCGTCGCTGGTTGCTGGAGGTGAACGAACCTTTGCTGACGGTATTTTACGATCAGGATGTATTGTCCGCTTGCCTGGGCTTACCCTCGTCGTTCGTCTCGGATTTGAGCTACTTTCGGCGGGAGCTGAACGAGATTTTCAGCGTGGAGGGATTCCACGACGAGGTCAACTTTGGCACCCTGACCAGCGATGTGGATGGTTGCCTGATGGAGCTGCTGGCACGGCTATATGTTCCCTTCTTTCGGAACTATCGCGACTGGAATGCAACGGTGCGAAATCGCTTCTGTTCGAGTTTGGACAGATTTCTGGCCTTCCTAACCGGGACGCATCATCAGATCTCCGGCGTGGCGGTGTTGTATGTGCCATTTGTGATCAAGGAACTTGGAGCTGGACCTGTGGAGAGGCAGCTGGTGATGAGTCTGGAGGGGATTGCCTTGTATTGGACCACTCAGATCCGTACTTTGCTGGAGGATCGCACTCTGATGGTTCCCCATGATCTGGCGACTGTAAGGGATGAGTTTGAGTTTTGGGAATATCGATGTGAGTTTGATAAAATAATATATAAACTTTCCATAAAGGAATCTCTAATATTTTTCCAGATGAAGTTCTCCAGGGTATTAACGATCAACTGACTCAGTCGGATGTGCAGAAGGTTTTGAAAGTTCTTCATAATGCCCATTCCGTGCACATGCCACAAATGGATGAGCTTATCGAAAGGGCCAAACAGGAGCTGATTCAGTCCTTGTCCAACATTAAGTTCCTTAGACTTCTGATAGAACCCTGCTCCACAATCGATTTAGCTTCAAGTCCTGATGATTTGACCAAGCTTCTGCCCAGGATTATCCACATTATACGTTTCATTTGGTTAAATTCGGAGTATTACAATTCGCCGAAGCTAATAGCGGGTTTATTTCGGAATTTGAGTAATCAGATTATAAGGTAGTATTTATTTTATATAATTATAACAATTAACAAGGACTTCTTATGGTTCTTAATAGAATTTTCATATATAAATTACAATTTACAAGTTCTTCCTTTGGTTTTCAACAGATTCTGCACCGAACAAACCAAAGTTGAGGAAATCCTGAAGGGCAAATCCCGCTTTGGCATCAAAATGTGCAACATGGCCATCGATAGCTGTCTGGTTTACAAGGGAATCTACGGTGAAATGTCTAAAAGAAGTCATCCCGCCTGGCAGCTGGAAGAGGGCATCATTTTCAATCATATCGATGCCTTTGTGGAGCGCCTGAATGATGTGATTGATATTTGTGAATCAATGATTGTTTTTGGTCGCTTGGATGAAAATGGTAGCATTCCCCAACCCGCTTTTGGTGGCGCCTGTGGCGAGGAGCTGGAGAAGATATCCTCTAACGTGGAGCAACAGTTTCTCTCCACCTTGAAGCAACTGCAGAGCAATTCCCAGGCTTATATCCTGAATGTACATCGCTCGGAGTGGTACGATCAGGTGGCTGACTTCCGGCGGAGCATGAAGAAACTCGAGGAGACTATCCAGCGGCTCATCTTCAATGCGTTCCAGCAAGTCTCAAATGTGGAGGAGATACTGGAGGTCCTGCAGGCCTTGCTCTTCTACTCCTACCGGCAGAGGGGAACTCTCAGGAAGACCTACATGCGGGAGGTGAGCAAACTTTGGAGGATGTTCTCCCAGGAAATGGATTCGACATCAAGGAAACTCCTCGAGGAGCGAAGGCAAGAGTCCTGGTTACCGCAGCACGTGTCCAAGGCCCTGAATTATCGCATTAACTTGGAGCGTTTAACCTGGCTAAAGGATCGTCTGAAGAGCGCCGAGTGGCTACCAACTGTTAAGGAATCCGCTCCAGCTTTGGCCAAATTCGATTCACTGCGTCACGAGTTCGACAAGGAGACGCGACAGGCCTACGACGATTGGGTTTCCAAGTCCTGCGGCTGGTCTGGAGATCTCTGCCATCGTTTGGATCGTTATTTGATTGTGAAAAGCAAGAAACCTAAAGGACTCCTTGAGTGCAATATAGACATGTCTGTCCTGGAGCTGTGCGAGCAGGCTGAGCACTTTGAGAGACTGGGTTTTGGTATACCCAAAACCCTGACAAAGCTCTACGAGCGACACGATATAACCAGATCTTTGTTTAATAGAGTAATCCAACTTTGCCTCAGTCACAATCGCATTTTGAGTGTCTTAACCGAGAGAGAACGAAAGCTCTTTCGTCCTTTGATCCAGGCCTGCGATCGCCAGCTTGCTCCTGGCATATTCAAGATAACCTATGGCTCTGATCTGAGCGAGGATTTCTTCGAGGATGGCAACGAGTTTCTCGAGAGATTTCAGAATATTGTTCACATTTTCAAGCGGGCCAATCGAGGCATGGCCAGGAGTTGCGAGAAGATTTGCGACACCTGTTTGCTCCACTTTGCCTTTGTGGGCGCCGTCGATATAACCGTGTTCCAGCAGCAACTGTCTAGTCGGTTGACCTCATCCGGTGACATCCTGCGGAGATACTACGGCAACATTGTGGAGCTTCTGTGTGCTTTTAGTCGCCATTTTCAGTCGGTGGAGGATGAGGTGAGTGAGGTTAGGATCTCGAAAGAGATAGCTATATGTGTAATTTAGCTTGGAATATTTTGGGTAATGCGACTACGGTCACACCGTTTATATTTGTAACGTACTAATGGACCACAAGTTGCATAAACAACACCAAAATAATTCATATAAATTATTTTTGCAGCGCAAGAACCTTGGCACCGAAAACATATTAGTTTGCACTTTAGTTATAGCAAATAATTGCAAAAAGCAAGGAAAAAAAAATATTATTTGTGAGACCATTTTGTCAATGACAATTTTGCTCATTAAAGCAGTATATTGTTATCGGTCCAAATCTAGTGTCTAGTATATTTTATGTAAATGTATCGAATTTCGCGGTTAATGCATTGTCAATACAAATGCCATATAGTCATCTTGCTCGCACTTGTGTAAAACTCTATAGCGCTGTCAAATCTTTAATGAAATCTCTAATTAATGCGGTTAGCTTTCTACCTTCCAAGATTATAATTCTTTTCCTTGCAGATAACTCCAGAGTGGATAGCTTATGTAAACGATCTCGATGACATGCTGGCCAGCTCCCTGATGACCAGTGCTCTTGGTTCCTTAACAAAGTTATATGAAGCTCTGCACTGCGACGAGGATATGGCCCCAGTTCCTATTATTGTCCTCGAATCGGATGTTAAGAATGGCAGCATTATCTTTACTCCCCACATGGATGCCGTTGGGGAGATGATAAATGGCATCATCGACAGCATTCGCAGCATGCTGGACCAGTTCCCGCGGCTGGGCTATAAATTAAAGCTGCCCAAGGAGAAGCAGCGTCAGGGATTCGCAGCTGTGTTCCGCGAGGATCAGGAGTGCTCCGAATTAATGAGAAGCATTCAGGCGGAGATTGTCAGGCAGCGGGAAGAACTATCAAAATACGAAGAGCATTGGAACAAGCATCGGATTCTCTGGGAGACCACCGAGGAGGAGTTCCGGAAGAGTGTCACCTCCAGTTCCCGAACAGCTCAAGTCTTTGAAGGAGGCATTGAACACTATAGCGCTCTGGCGGATGATGTGTCCTTCGAGGATGCCATTACCAATGTGTACTTTGTCTTGGTCAATCAAAATGCCTTGAAGAGCTCTATCCTAGATTGGATTGAAAAGTGGCAGGCTTTGAATATTAAAATGCTGCTGAGTCAAGCCAGCAATTGGATGAAAGGTTCGTTTTTTTTATATAAAATTTTGATGTTAATCTTAATTTAATTTCTTAAAGCCACCTATGCTTATATGCAACGCAACGAGCGGAATGTTATGAAGGTTCCTCGCACCCTTCGGGAAACTGCGGCTGCCAAGCAATTGCTTGAGAAACTCCTAAAGGAAGTTCCCTTGTGGCAAACCGGCTTCATTCCCATGCTGGAACTCTTTGTGCTCCTCCACAAATATAGGGTTCAGCTAACGGATAAGACTCACCAGCAGGTGATTGGCTTGGAATCCTCCTGGTTGCATTACCTACAAATCCTGGGCGAAGCTGATGAGATGCTGGACAATGAGGAGAGTGAAACCCATGCGGAGTTGGCCAAGCAAGCTGAAAAGTTCAAGTTGATATTGAAGGAGTTTCTGGAGGATTTTTACTCAAAGTTACCGAAGAAATAAAGTCATTTTTTATAAAATTAAATAAATAAATAATAAAGGGATTCCTTGAGGATTTTTACTCTAAATTACCCAAGGAATAAAGTAATTTTTTTATACAATTTAATACTTTAAATCTTTATAAGACCCCTTTGCTTTAAAGAGGATTTCTCTCATTCCATTACAAATGCAAAATAGATATGTAATTGATGCTTCCGCACGACTGCTTTGGTTTTCTTCTTTTAATTTTTAATTAGAAAGAAAAAGCTGTTAAAGTAAAAAACCGCAAATAAGCTCAAATTCCAGTGTAATTGGACATTGATATGTGGTTTTTGGGTAATTAATCGCTGTGCTCCAACGCCTCTTTAAGTGTCAATTGTGGTAAGATATTGGATATAGGAGCTACGGATTTTGTGTCCAAAACATATGTAAAAAATATATATATATTTCCCACGATATTTAAACAATATTTTCTTTGTAAATTTATTATTATAATGTGAATTTTTTTACTCTGTTTTATTATTATTTATTTATTTATTAGTATTACTACAATGTGCCTTCCTTTACTCCGGTTTTTTTTACCTTTTTGGGATGTCATATCTCATTACCTTTGACGTCACCACTTTTTACCCGATTTTGTTAGGAAATAAACTGCTTAGCTTATCATTTTGATTGATTGCTTGTTTCGTTTGCCTTGCTAATTACCTGTTAATGTGAATTTGAGTCTCAGAGTCTCAGTTTCAGTCATGAACCGATCGCCGGCCAGTTGGTGGTCACTTTTGTGGCTCCTTAACTTTGTTTCATTCACTTCCGTGGAGTCCCATCACATTTTGGGTCTCTTTGTCAACGTGCATCGTTCCCAGTTAATGGTCCATTTGGCAGTATGTCAAGCTCTCATCCAGAAGGGACACCAGTTGACTTTGGTAACCACTTTGCCATTGGAGGATCATGATTTAAGGGGAAATGTCACACACATTTTAATACCTTGGGAGCAGCCAAAGGATGGAAGTGATTTTCTCTCTTCACAGGACTTTTTTCTCCGCCTGGAGAGAATGTTTAATCGTTTGGAGAAATCTGGAGACTTGCTTAAACAACCAGAATGGAAAGCTTTTCTAGAAAGTGCTCCAAATCCCCATTTTGATCTCATGATTTTGGGTTATCACTTCAATGATCATCTGCTGGGCGTGGCTGCTCATTTCAAGTGTCCTGTGGCCATAATTTCCACCCAACAGCCCACAGGATTCGTCAACAGTTTAATGGGCAATCCCGAGGAGCGTTGGTATGTCCCACAGCCATATGACAGCCGGCAGAGGAGTGGAATCTCAGCTTGGATTTTTGGTATTTGGGAGAAATTAATGGAAATTTTGGCCAGGAGAGTGATGGAGAAAATTTACAGGTAAGGGATTTGTATTTCTAAAATTTCTTTTTAAATATATTTAACAAATTACAGCTTAAACTTTCCTGAACCCCAATATCCCAGCTTTGAAACCATGCGCCGTTCGGTGGCTTTAACCTTAAGTAATCATCATTCTGTAAGCGAAGGACCCATAGCTCCTGTTTTACCCAATATGGTGGACATTGGAGGCATTGTTTTGGAGCAAAAATTATCTAAGAACTCCCAGGAAATATTACCTACAAATAGATCTATAATCGTGTTCAGTTTAGGCACTCGCTTTACTTGGCGAAAATCACCACAAAGTTTGGTTTCCACTTTCACAAAAGCCTTTTCCTTGTTTTCCGATTATGATATTTACTGGACTTATGATGGAGCGAATGAGAGTGTCATCAGTTTGGATTATTCCTTTATAAAAATATCCAAATGGTGGCCACAATGTGAGTTATTAGCAAGTGGAAAAGTTAAATTGTTTATAACACACGGAGGAAAAGGTAGTATTTCGGAGGCTCTTTACTATGGAGTTCCCATGTTGGGTTTACCTTTAATAGGAGATCAGCGAGCTAATCTCCTGAAGATGCAATCCAAAAAGTGGGGTTTGACTTTACAGACTCACAATCTAACTCACATTGAGATAAATCAGGCAATGGACAAAATACTCTCTAAATCGGAATATCTTAAAGCTATATCAAAGTCCTCCAAACTATATCGCGATCGTCCCATGAACTCCAGTGATTTGGCCACCTTTTGGCTGGAATACATCATACGTCATAAAGGTGCCAGGAACTTATACAATCCTTCAAGGGAATTGAATTGGTTTGAATATCTATCCTTTGATGTTTATTTTACCATTTATGGAAGCTTAATTTTAATTGTTTTAATACTCCAAAAAATAAATCGCTTGCTGTGACTAGAAGTATCGCTTTAATTGTATACAAGTATATAATATAATATATATAACATAAAGTAGCTTAAGAGATGGAACTTATTCGACGTTTTACTTAAGTACACTCGAATGTTGTTGGTTGACAATACTTCTTCTGAACGGAACATTGGGGATTTGAATAATTTCTGGGCTGTAAATGCTGTGTAAGTATAAATAATCTGTCATTAGAGCAAGGCAATCTTTCAATATTTTAGCTCTTAATACTAACGACTTAACATATTGGAAAGTGTTCCCACTAGTTGTTCTTCTCTAAGATCTCCAATTTTTGAAATGGCTTTCGAATTTTAAATAGTTGTTGTAAGTAATGGATGTAGTTTTTAGTTTATGCACAGTTCTGGGGGGATTTTGGGGGGATTTTGGTTTAGCTCTTGTATCTGAGATTCGGATTCGTTTGGGGATTCTTCTGGTTCTGGTAACCGGGTCGTGGACAGCGTCCATTTCTCATATCGTAGGGGCCGTAATTGCAAAACGGTGGACTGCTGTCTCCACTTTGAATGCGACTGTAAAGGATAATTTAATATTATAAAAATATAAATAATAAATTATGTTAACTAGACCCACCGTCGCTCCATCACGGAGAATCCTTCTTCGCCGTTCTTTAAACGCTTGCAGGTGTCATCACTGAGATGGCAGTCGCATCGACAACGTTGCTGCTCCTCCTGCTCCTCCTCCTCCGATTGAATCACTGGCCAGCTAAAGTCTATAAAGTGCTTGGGACACCGACAGAAGGTGCTCCTCTTGCGACGTATCTCCACCTTGACGCATCCGCACTCCGTGTGGTTCAGCATCGGGATAATGCGGGCCGTTGACTTGTTGTTGACGTGAACGGAGAAGACCAGGTTCACGGTCTCGTTCCGCTTCATCTTGCAGGTGAATCCCGGATCACAACATCCTATCGAGTCGCTGCACTGATGCAGGATAGTGGCACGTGGCGAGTACACCGCGTTGGTCTCCTTGCTCATGTAGATCACCTGCGGCTTCGGCACACGGCAGCGACCCTCGCGTTGCACAAAGGCGCGGTGTTCTCTAGCCATTTGATTGAGTTCCTGGAGGTCTGTTGAAGGTAGAGATTAATGGGTTTAATTTTAATAAAAATAATTGATAAAGAAATGGGGTTTAGATTGATTAAGTTAATATTAAGTTTGCTGCATTCGCATGACTGCTCTGGTTTTTTCCATTATTAATCCATTATTAATTTTTAGTAAAAATAATTGATAAAGAAATGCAGTTTTATATTGTTTATAAAATAAGAATTAAGTTTGGGAGGTCCTAGATAGGTTGAGATTAAAATTATGGTCCTAGACAGATTAAGAGGATGATTTTTGTAAAGTAATTGGTTTAAAATATCATAATTCTTGTTCAGAAAAAATATTTTAAAATTTCTTGAAGGCTATCTTCTTTATAAACGGTCAGATCTTTAATAAATATATAAGTTTAGTGTACTTTTCGAGTCCAAGTCATTATGGTTTTTAATCTCTAACACAGTTAATGGAACTCCGTTTAAGTGTAAATATTTTTTACTATTAAAAACCGAAGGTGCTTCGAAAATTAAATAAAACTTCATAAAAAAGATTACAAATATAATATCGTTTTTGCATTTTCATATCTTATAAGCTTCTTCACTTCATTCCATTCAACATCCTTTTCAAATTATTATTTGCACTTAAATATATGTACAAACTACTGTCCGTTTTATATTGTTTAAATTAAGAATTAAGTTTGGGAGGTTCTAGATAAATTAAGATTAAGATTAAGGTACTAGATAGATTAAGAGAATGATTTTTGTGAATAACAATGATGATTTTCAGCTTTATTTGGTTTTAAAAAATATAATTCTTTTCCGGAAAAATATTTTAAAATTTCTCGCGGCTTATATACTTAAAAAACAGATCAGATCTTTGAAAAATTATATATTAAGTGAATTTTTTGAGTCAAATTCATTATTTTTATTAATCTCCGGCTTAGTTAATGGAACTTCGTTAAGTAAAATTTTTTTTTTACAATTAAAACCCGAAGAGGCTTCGACTATTTATTAAATCTTCATAAAATCAATTACAACTTTACCATTTCCCATATCTTATAAGCTTCTTCCCTTCATTCCATTCAACATCCTTTTCATAAATATTTGCACTTAAATATTTTATGTACAAATAATCCCCTTGAATGTGGCAATTTTAATAAGTTTGCTGTTAACTTATAACCAAACTGTTCACAAATGTGTGTCATTGGCGCAACCGGTTGCCAGGTTCATTACTTAATAGCCTACGAAAGTTCAGTAAACTCCGGGATATATATATATATATATCCAGCCAGCAGCAGCAGCATTTTCAATGCCTTTCGGTAGCGATTTTTCGATTCGATCGACTGGCTTTCTGCGGCTTAAGATCATTTGTGCCATGTTCCTTACTTTTCTTCTCATTTTCCTTATTTTTTTTTTTATATTGATCGTCGGCTGGAGATTGCACCTTTATGGCCTTAAGTTTACCGTTGTGTTGCCTTTTGTCGCGAGTCGCGACTTGCGACTATAAAAAAAGCGCTCCAAAGAGAAGATCTTTTGCATGCGAAATTAATTTTCTTCGTCGTAAAGTGGCAGGAGGCGGAATGAGTTCGATGAGGAGGAGGAGAGGGGGCCACAAGGGGCAGATTGTGGTTGCAACGACCTCCCAATGTGCAATGTTGAGCAAGCTAATCCCAGATCCTAGTCAATGGTCCTAGTTGTGGGACCCAAGTAAGAATCTCAAAGGGAGATCCAACTGTTGGAACCAAACATATGTAATTTTCATAAACGCTTCATGATTGAATCATCAACTTAACGAGCGCACAGGAAGGGGGGTGGAGTGTGCTCTGTGGCACTGAGAGAAATAAATGTGTAAAGAATTTTAAGGGAACTTGAAGTATAGTTATAAAAAAATAAAATATAAATAATACAACTTATTTAAAAGTAGAAAATCACAAGAAGAAATAAAATAACTTGATAAATTATTTAGATTTTAATCTAGAAAATCACACAAAATCAAACTATTAATTTATAAAAAATCAATGAATTTCATAGTTAGTTTCACTGATAAAACAAATAAAATATATTTCCAAGATTTTGTGTATTCTTAAATTAAATCCTAATATAAGACCAAAAATCCTAATATAAGTCTGAAAATTCTGGAATTACTAGATTTTAAGCTTAATTTAAAACCAAAACAACTTAAAAAAAAGAACAAAAAATATCTAAAAAGAAGACTAAAATATAACCAAAAGTCTTGAAAAATGACCAAAAGTCTTGAACTTTTTTATCAGTGTAAACGACTGAATGACTGAAAATATCAGCAATTGAAAATATCGTCTAGATATCGCTGATATTTTTAGTAATTAAGTCATTCAGTCGAATAGGAAATCCCCTGACTTTTTGTAAATTATGTATCGTAAAACCTTTAAATAGTTGTATCCCTTTTTCTTGTCTTTTCTTTCTCTTTTTTTTTTTTATATTCCTTTATTTCTCCCCAATTTCTCTTAGTGCACTTCAGGTAGCTATTGTAGCTATAGTTCCTTGTGCCACAGACGATGATGTTTCAACTGCCTCAGAACATGTGGCGGAGCAACTGCTTCAAGCCACATGAATAATTCAAGGGGCTTCTAGCTCAACGAGCTCCCTGGACTGAGAACTGAGAACAGAAAACACAGACTTGTGGCAAGGAAAGCGGTGGGGTGAAAAACCGGGGCATAAAGACACCCCCCTTTCCGGGGAGAGGTGAAAATTGCAGTTGAGGAAAGTCTGCCTTTGAACTTGACAGATTTCGCCCATGAAAATGTGGGCCAATTCTCGGGCCTCCACGGGATGATGAGGCGATGAGAGGCCTTGACTTGGTCCTTTTCCACAAATGGCCATAGTTTTCCCGTTGAGTTGGCTAATAAATTCCTCTAAAAGTGCTGCCAAATGTTGCACATCATTTGATAGACAAGAAAGTTTATCCATAAAGCCAAAATGTTGTATAACTTTAAGAAACGTAAGCAAAAATTTACTAAATAAAAAATCTGTAAATAAAACCTTTATCTTATATATATTTTTTCCAACTAATTGATCAATATTTGTCTCTTATTTGATAGACAAGAAAATTTATCCATAAAGCCAGAGAAAAATGTTGTATAACTTTAAGAAACAAAAACAAAAAACTACTGAATGAAAAATCTAAAAAAGTGATAAATAAAACCTTTTTCTTATATATAATTTTCCCAATTAATTGATCCAATATTTGCCTTTCATTTAATAGACAAGAAAGTTTATCCATAAAGCCAAAGAAAAATTTTGTATGAATTTAAGGAAAATAATCAAAAATTTACTAAATAAAAACTCTGTAAATAAAACCTGTTTCTTATACATTTCTCCCAACTAATTGTTCAATATTTGTTTTTCCGCTTAATCTGCAAATACTCAAAATACTCGCAAACAAGATCATCAAAATGTCACACGTTCAGGAAAATTAAACAAAATAAGCAACCGAAATCGGCAATCACAAGTCAAACAATCGGCAACGATGTGCAAATATTCGAAGTCAGTAAATAAATAAACTTAACTGCCGAGGAAGCCACTTGGACAGCTAAAAACCAAACAAACAAACAGCGAAAAATAACAGCGAACAAATTCGAATGAGATAAGAAAATTGTTGCATCATTATGCATTTATTTACTGGCTACATTTCATTGACAATTTCCCAGGCTTAGTGACACACTTTCATTGGCTTTTTCGCGGCTCATGTCCACACGCTCTTAACGGTTTTTCCCTCCCCCCCAAAAAAACAATTTTCGCGCCCATTAAGCGACAGCAATTTTCCACTCAAATGCAAACGAGAGACAGAAAGAAAGAAAGAAAGAAAGAAACGCAGTGGAAAAGGGGGAAAAATAACAAAAAAAAAAGATATTGAGACAGAGAGCGAGCTCACATTTCATTGTCAGGGGTCTGGGTTAGGCCTATGTTTTGTCCCCTAATTGTAATTGTTGTTGCACGTGGAGAAAAAAAGAGTACAAATATACAAAAAATATTAGCTAAATTTATCAGTTTTTATATTTTTATGTTTGTTTGTTAGTTTATGGAAACTGAAAAAGACCTCTGACAATTGTTACCAATAGTTTTTGATTTAATAAAGCCAAATTTGTTGAAGCAGTTTTTGGTATGTTTCCTTTTTTATTCTTTCTTATAATTCCCAAGTGCTTATTTGGCATAGACACCCAAAATATAAATTAATTTGTTGAAATTTGAATAAAACCAAAATAAAATAACAAAAGCAAAATATTTTCTTAATAAAATTGTAATAAATTTGTTTAAAACTCCCAAATTTCTTATTTTTTCACTTTGTGTTTTGCGTAAAATTTAGCGTATAATTCTTAAGTGTTTTTTTAGCTCTACGAAAATTAAAATGAATTAAAAAATTAATAATAAAACCAAAATAAAATAGAGAAAACTAAATAAATAGTGAATACAATTGTAATAAATTTATTTAAAACTCCCAAATTTAATTTTTTTCCTTTGCTTTTTGCTTTACATTTTAGCGTATAATTCTCAAGTGCTTTTTTTTGCTCCACAAAAATTAAAATGAATTAAAAAATGAATAATAAAACCAAAATAAAATAGCAACAGTAAAATATATACTAAATACAATTTTAAAAGATATCTTTAAAACTCCGAAATTTCTTTTTTTTCTCTTAGTGTTTTGCTTGAAATTTTAGCATATAATTCTTTACAAAAGCTAAAATGTATTAAAAAATTATTTAGTTTATGACTGAATTAGAGTAAAAAAGATATTTAATAAAGCATAAAACCCTAATCACAATCGTATTAGAATTTTTTAATTAACTAAACTTTATAATAAAAAAATACTAATATCAAAAAACACTTTTAATTTCTTCCACTGTACCCAGTGTTGTTTGTTGATTTTTCTTATAATCCTCGTGGCTCTCAGCTTGTAATGAAGTAATTGGTAAGATCTATGCAAGCCTCGAATTCCCGCTTGCCAAAAAAATAAAATAAAAAAAATTTAAGCAAACAAACTACCTAAATAAAGAGAAGTAAGAGGAGTAAGTGTGTGCGTTTGTTTGTTTAACAAGACAACTCTCCTTTTAATTGCAATGAAAGCGCAGATGCATCACCTCAGAGACCCAAAAAAGACGGAAAAAATAGGGAAAAAATAGAGAAAAAAATAGGGAAAAAAACTCGGTGGGAAAACATCTTGGTGTGTAATTTGTCAACTCCTTCTCAAGGCGAAATTTTCACTCACTAACTTTTTCCTTTTCAGTTAGAAAGTAAAGTGCGTAAGTTAAACTCTTGCCAGAGTTTTCAGCCATCTTGTTGTTGACGTTTGTGCTCTGGTTTTCCATCATTTCCAAACGAGAGTCACGTGCCAAAGGATAAAACAGTCATTTTCATTTCCATTGTCATAAATAACAGGAAAAACAACTGGGATTGCCAGGGACTATATAGCTAGTAGCTAATACAGTTGAGGTCAATCTATTAGCATAACTAAAAGTTATAAATTTGTAAGGAGTAAATTGAGTTATATTTTATAAATTCATTAAAATTGTTATTATTGAGCAAAAAAATAAAAATTAACAATAATGAATATTTTGGATTCTAAAGAAAAAATAAATATAAATCAACAGAAGTGAAAATTTTGGATTTTATTTTGGATTTTAAAGCAAAAAAAAAACTATAATAATAATAAATATTTTTGATTTGAGTTTTTTTGCTTATTAATTTCCCCCAATTTTGTAGCACTTCCTTTTAGAGGACACACAAAGGATCAATTGTGCGCTAAAAATTTTGCAAAGAAAATGCATAACCTTCATGAAATTAATGTAGATTTTTATTTTGAGCAAAAATAAATAAATTCAAAATAATAATTATTGTTGATTTTAATTTTTTTGATAAAAAATTATAACTATTAATGATTTATATACTATAACTCAATTTAAATCATTATAATTGATCAAAAAATATAAATCAATGTGTAATCATTATCACGAGATTTTCGAAATATAGCTTATAATGATTGTGGTCCTCGGTTTCTATTTATTTGCTTAAGTGTGCTACAAATTTTAGCAAAAAAATGCATAATCTTCTTGTAATTAATGTAATATTTTATTTTGAGCAAAAATAAATAATAATCCAAAATAATCATTATTGTTTATTTATATTTTTGGCTCAAAAATTATAACTATTATTGATTTATAAATATATCTCAGTTTTAATCATTTTTATTGATAAAAAAAATACAAATCGTGGTGTTATCATTATCGCTTGATTTTTGAAATAAAACCTATAATGATTGTGGTCCTCGGTTCTTAGTTAATAGTTTAAATCAATAAAAATTACAAAAATGTATATATTTTTCTAAGCTGAATCTGAGTTACATATTAATAATAAATTATTTAACTTTAAAGAGCTTTCCTTCAGGCAACTCAGACAAGAAAGGTATTTTTTTTAAGGCCTTTCTAGCAACTAGTTTTATATTTATTTATTTATTTATTTATTTATTTATTTTTCGAATCCCTAACCAATTGACTACCACTGTTTCTCTAGCCCTTCCCTTCCTCAACATCAAAGGCCATTCGGTGGCGTTTTGTTTGGCTTTGTTTTGCCCTTTTCGCATAGAGCATTGCACATTTGCTTAGCACATTTTTTATGGCCAGAACGTGATGATCATGGGCGGGCGCCTCGGACATCTATTTGAGGCACAATTACCAGAGAGAAGGGAAGCAGGGGCAGGGACATCTTTAATGGCCCCAATGAACCCGGGAGAAGGGAGAAAAAAGGGAAGATATAGTCAATACTCACTGGTGTGATATTTTCTGTACTCGAGGACGCCTTCTTGGGTTCCAACTTGCTGCAGTTTCCTGGCCGTCAGCTCGCCCGGCTGCGCCTGATCCGATTGATAGCCATCGTCCTATGAAAGCCATTGGGAAAAAAGCACAAAAAAAAATATATATATTGTTATTGAAAACAGATATATATGCATATTGGCAATGCAGAAATGCCGCAACATATGCGAAAATTCTGCTTATTTATAGTTAGAGTTGGCGTTATTTTTTAGTCATTTTTTGATGGTTGCACGACGACCACACGTAACTCTATTTTTTGCGGCTTTCATTATTATTGCAAAATGTGCTGGAACTTCTCTCCACACACACATGTTTTTTCAACCATGAAATATTTAACAATTTTTTTTGTTGTTGTTGTTATTTTTGTGCGACCATAAAAATAGGCTTGCAAATAATATGGTTGAGCTAATAAATTGGATTGCGCAATGGATACTTTAAGGGAAATATGTTTTTATGAGGGTTTAAATTTAATGGAGTTAACTTTAATTCGTTGAAATTATTTAAAATAATAATAAGAAATTTACGAGTAGATTTTTTAATATATTTTTATAAATTTGCTTGCATCGATTGATCTATTGTCACCTTGAAAAGTATTAAATGTTTTAATTGTTTTTAATTGCATTTTATTATGAAATATTTTTATGGCTTTTCTCGCTTTTAAAATACAAAGAAAAAATGTTAGAACAAAAGATGACAATAAGCATCTTATGTTACTTTTTTGAAAGCTCTTAAAAATATTGCGAAATTACAAAATATATATTAAATGATCTGGTGAAATGTTTATCATTTGAAAACCCAATAATTAAACAATATTTAAAAAGGGTTTTTGAAGAAAAAAAATATAAAATCGAGCTCCTTTACTAAAAATATTATTCAAACGTTTTTTATTTCCGGAAACTTATTTATAAAAATCCCTAAAAATTATGATGATAAAAACCCATAAATGTATATATATTTAAATACAAAACTTCCTTATTTTCCTTTATTTTTTATTACAACCTGCAGCAAGCATAAAATGAGGCTTTTGTTACTTTTTTTTTAAGCTCTTAAAAATATTGCGAAATTACGAAATATATTTAAATGATCTGTTGAAATGTTAAATATTTGGAAACCATATTATTTTACAATATTTAAGAAGGGGTTTTGAAGGGAAAAAATATAAAATCGAGCTTCTTTGCAAAACAAGTTATTAAAAAGTATTTATTTCAGGAAACCTATCAATAAAAACCTTCAAAATTATGATTATAAAAACCCATAAATGTATATATATTTAAACACAAAACTCCCTTAATTTCCTTTATTTTTCATCACAACCTTTCACAAGCATAAAATGTGATGATGTTTGCACAGAACGAAAACGAAAACTCAAAATTAAATTGAATTTATGCTTTTTGATTTATGCCGTGGCATGTGCTCTGCTCACGCAGCAATTGTGATTTATTTAACAGATTTTTAACACGCTCCAAAAACAAAAGCCGCAGGAAAACGGAAAACGGAGAAACAAGTGTGCAGAGTGGGAAAAACTGCGTGCCACACCTGAGAGCACCTGAAAAGCTATCACTTACAGCTCAAAGAGCAGGAGCGTCGAGGAAGCGAGGTTGCATTGGGAAAACTTTTGCAATTTGCATTGCCACACACTCGGACCCTCGTATCGATTTTCAACAAAAGGATGCACTTGCTTTTCCCACGCTTTCCCTCCCGCTTTCCCTCCCTCTTTCAGTACCAAAAAGAACACCCGAATGTCATGAAAACTAACGACATGCATATAAGTGATACATAATGCGACGAGACTGCCTTCTGGGGGTAATAAATGAAGTGTGCATGTAAGAAAAATGACACCAGCAGGAGCAGGAGCAGCAGCAGGAGCAGGAGTCATGGCCCAAGGATAAAGGGAAGAAATGCGAGGAAAGGCTACAAGGATACAACTCCATTCGCAGCATTTCCCAGCAGAGCCACCAAAGCGTTAAGTGAAATGGCCAGCGAAATGGGGCCGAAAGGGTTTCAATTGCATTGAGTTGGTAGATCGCATCTTGAAAATCGAGGGAGAAGTCAGGAAAGCAAAAATAAGGACTATATTTTTCATATATATTATATATCCAAGATGAAGGGATATTCTATCTTGATCCTTCATTAATCTTAGTCATTCAAGGAAGTACAAAACCACTTTGAATACAATTTTGTAGCTTAATATCTTCAAATTCTATTTCTTTTTTTAGTAATCTTAATTACTGGAGTCAACAAAAAAAGAAATCTTTTTCTATTTTATATTATTTTTTGCAATATCATGAAATATTTTGTACACTGATAAAAAAAATAAAATCTTCTTTAAAGATTTTGTGCATTCTTAAATTATAATCTTAATATAAGACCAAAAACCTTAATATAAGTCTTAAAATTACGGAATTACGAGATTTTTAGCTTCATTTAAAACCAAAGCAACTTATAAAAAAGAGAACAAGAAAATCTCAAAAGAAGACCAAAATATTTCTAACCAAAAGTCTTGAAAAATTACCAAAAGTCTTGAACTTTTTAATTAGTGTATTTGTAAACTAATTGTATAATTTCGGTGAAAGAATTGTCAAAATTTCTTAATTAAGTCTTTAAATATTATATATTATTTATTGCAATATTATAAAATATTTTGGGTTTTATTTAAATTATTTGTATAATTAAATCTTTAAGTATTCTATATTATTTATTGAAATCTTATGAAATAATTTGTATTCGTAAACTATTTCTATAATTTCTGTGAAAGAATTACCATTTAATCTTAATAATATATTATTTATTGCAATATTATGAAACATTTTGTATTTGTAAACTATTTCTATAATTTCTGTATAAGAATGACAAATTTTAAACTTGTAAAATATTTATTTATCAAATTTAAAATATTCTTTTCTCTTCTCTAATCTCTTAAAATGTCTTTATATTTCTCCCTAAAACTTTTTCCATTATTGTGAAAGAATTACCAATTAATCTTAATTAAATCTTTAAGTATTTTATAAACATTACTGCAATATTATTTAATATTTCGGATTTTCAAACAACTTATATAATTTCTGTATAAGAATGACCATTTAGAACTTGTTAAAAATTTATTTCCCAACTTAAAAATAGTTCTTTTCACTCCTCTAATCTCCTAAAGTTTTATAATCTCTCCCAAGTGCACCCTAAAAACTGCCTTAAAATTTCTCCCTAGAACTTTTTCCCATTTAATTCCTTTTGTTTATCTTCTGAGTCATCATGATGGCCTGCATTCTGTATCATTTGATATGCTTTTAATGGCTCACATTTTGCTCGTTTTTGGCTTACAGCGATCGCTTTGCTTAGATGAATCAAAGTCAACCGAATCCGCTGCGGAATCTCTCCTCCTTCCCCTAGCTCCCTCCGCCTGCAGTCTCATCTTTTCTCATCTTATTGGAGGCAACACCTCGACCCTGTTTTATATGTATTTTTATTTCTTTCTTTTTTTTTGTATAACCAGTTCTACTTAAGCTTCATTACGCATGCTCAGCCATGACACGGCCATTTCATCCAGGTTGGCAGTCGGCGACTCCTCCCGCCTCACCTGGAGTTCTCCGCCAGTGCCCCCTGGAATTACCATCAATCTGCAGTGCCAATCCCAGGAGCAGGAACCGGAGCTACAAGGAGCACGGTAAGAAAAATTGGGTTCATTTGGAATCGAAAAGAAAGAAGATTTAAAGTGAGTTCTAGGTTCATATTTTTAGGTAAGATATTTGGAAAACTTTACTTTTAAACTCTGAATATGGGTGATTCTCAGAAAACAGCAACAACGACCAAAAAATTAAAAGTTCTCTAAAAATTGTTTTGTCAACATAGTAACTTTAGGAAGTGTTCCAATAGATCAAATTTGAAAGCCTTTAACGTATTCTAAAAATGATTTCGAAATATTCGCATGCATTTTCGCGTAAATGCGATTTTTCATCATTTTGATGAAAAACATCATAAAAAAGAGCTTCTTTTGTTTTGATAAAAACACCTAAAACAGAGGCATTATGCTTTAACTTTGGTTTCCTTACATCACAAGAAGAATGCAAAAAGTCGAATTAAAACGGATATATGATCTTCTAATTTACTGAAATATTAAAAAACAACATGCAAAGTATGATTGAACAAAGTGTCGCGTGAGACATCGATGAAAATTCAATTAAAAAAAAAACTACTTCATATTTTAAGGTCAAACTAAAAATAAACTAAAGACAACATTATGTTTAATTAATTAATTCAAATTAATTGCACTAAAACCTCTCATCAGGTTTTGCTGAGATCAGTGTTTGAACGGGTTTTTAAAAAAGTGACTTCTGTTTTTGTCGCGTGCGAATTCCATACATTTTGGTACATTTTTTTGATAACGAAAAATTTTACAAAATCGATTTTAACACCAATTATAGAGCTTACCAAGAGCTATAAGTTTTAAATTTTGTGAAATTAAAATAAAGTCTTGGAACATGTTTTTTTTCAGTTTGAGTGCGTACAAATGTCGCGTGCGACATCAGAGAATTGTCCATATATTAAATTTTGAAATTTGTCCAAATAATTCCCAATTAGTTTTCTGTTTGTTGTTCTGATTAACTTTTTGATAACTTTTTACTGCAGATGCATTTTTATTCTTCATTTTGCTCTTTAAAGTCCTTTAATAAATGAACAATAAATACATTTTCTACCAATAATAAATTCTTTATTAAATATCTGTAAAAATATATGCCTAGAATAAATAATTCAAAATAGGTTTACATTTAAAATCCTTCCCTTTTTTTCTCACTGTAAAAGAGAAGTTGGAGCAGGGACACATGAATGAACACACAAAAAAAAAACCCATTAAGTGTCTGCCGGGTTGACAGTATTCGAAAACAGTTGGTGCTCTTTTAGGCTCGCTGCCCCCGACGCACCTCTTGCCCCTTAAATACAAAAAAAAAAGAAATATATAAAAAAAAATATATATAAAACAAAAAAAAAGACCAAACTTCATTTGCATTTGCCTGTTGTTCTGTTTGGAGCGTTTGAAGGATGCTTTTGGAAGGGAGAAGAAGCAGTTTCTTTATTATTTCTCACTCTTCCTTTTTTTTTCCTCACCTTTTTTTGTTTAGCCTCAATTGGGATTCCTGGCGTGGGTGTGACTTGTGTTTGGTATTTTACGAGCCAGAAGGTAACAACAACAACAACAATAACAAAAGCAGCAGCAGCGACAACAATAATAAAGAGCCTGTCGTGGGTTTATTTGCAATCAAAAGAGTTATGAGCCAAATGCAAATAGCGCACCCAGAACACATTTTTTTATGATGCCCTATACACTTAGCTAAATAAAAATTGGGGCAGAAATCGAAGAATCGAACAAGAAACAAAATTAATAAATAATATAGATTGGGTTTTTTGATACTACATTGAATAGGAAAATATTATACCCTTGCAGGGTATTATAATTTCAGTCGGAAGTTTGCAACGCAGTGAAGGAGTCATCTCCGACCCTTTAAAGTATATATATTCTTGGTCAGCATCAACAGCCGAGTCAATCTAGCCTTGTCCGTCTGTCCGTCTGTCTGTCCGTCTGTCCGTTTCTACGCGAACTAGTCCCTCAGTTTTTAAGCTATCTGAATGAAACTTTGCAGATAGTCTTCTATATACTCTCACTCGTACATAAGTCGGAATGAGCCGGATCGGTCGACTATATCATATAGCTGCCAAGCAAACGATCCGTAAATTTGTAGAAAAAAAATTATAACTCCGTTGTTTTTTAACATATCTTGATCAACTCTCGGTTATAAGTTATTTATATTATTTTTGATTTTTAGATTTAATTTTATAAAAATCGGACTACTATATCATATAGCTGCCATAGGAACGGTAGTGAAATTTTCAGACAAAAAATTATAGCTTTGTCAGTTTTCAACATAATATCTTATACTTTGAGATACTAGTATTTCATATTTTTCTAGAATTTTGTTGTAAATTTCATAAGAATCGGACGACTATACCAAATAGCTGCCATACAAACGATCGGTAAATGTGGAGAAAAAATATATTTTACTTTACATGTAAATATGTAAAAATGTAAAACTGTAAAAATTTTATGTATTTGAAAGTAGTTCATATTATATTATATTTTGGGATAGATAATAATTCATACAATTGGAATCTGCAAGGGTATACAAACTTCGGCGGGCCAAAGTTAGCTTTCTCTTGTTAGGTTTAATTTTAAAATATTTAACTAATAATAATTCATTATCCTCTTTCATTTATTTGTGAAATTATTTCAAGTCTAGAATAAAGATATGATATACCGGAAGCTTGTGATAATTAGCTCACCCGATTATTGCGATTTATTCAAGTGGCTTTTGTTACACTTTATGATGAAATAGCCATAAATTTGCCTACTGTTCCTTTTTTTCTTTTACTTAAATAAATACTTAAATAAGATATTGAAATATTAATCATTTGCAACAAAAATTCAAACAAGAAAAGATCAAAAACTAACTAAATAATTATTAGTATCAGTGTACTTCCTTGGAGTTCTAAAGGTAGAACCTTTGACAGCTAAGTTCAGGACTTAAGGTACAATACCTCAACTTGTTCCTGGTCAAGATTAAATACCCCACTCCTCCCTCCCCCCCTCCCCTCCCCACTCTAACCCCTTTGTGGCATTGTAAAATGCGTGAATGGACAAAAGATGAAAAAATAATAGCAAAAAATAGTAAAAGAACTGAGAGAAACTTCATCATCAGCAGCTTCTGGCCAACAAATTCGCCGTCGACAACAACTGTGCAAACAAACCAGGGGCGTTGGGCTGTGAAGGGGGGGTTGAATGATTGCCAGAAAGATAGAGGGGGGAGGGGAAGGGGGGGGGGTATGCGAAAGACAGGGCCTTCATATAGTGCAATCCAATATTTGTTTATGCCAAAGAGAGTACAACAAACAGGGCCAACTCCTCTCGCTCTCTATCACTAATATGCCCCCCTTTTTGCACATTTTGCCCCCCCCTCGAAAGTCAGAACTATAAATGGGGAAGCAGCAGATTCAGGCAGCTTCACAATGAATTGCTTTTGCTAAATTAGAATTTTAACCCCAACGGGTATGACGATATTCGCGATAAGTCAATGAGAGAAAGCAATTGAGTGTGCGGCAAAAAATATATGTATTTTTAAAATATAGAATAAAGTTCAATGGATCTTTAGGTATTCCAGGGAATCTTATAAAGATAACTTTTTGATTAGACATTTAAATATTAAGATTAAACAATATTATGATCAATACTTACTTACTTTCAAAATCAGAGGAAGAATTAATTAAGAATCAATACTTTCTTTAAAACACTCCTAAAAAGTAAAACAGATTATTTCTTTTATTTAATAAAGAACACAAAGAGGAGATAATACTTGTCTTCTTTTATATTTTATATATAAATATAAAAAAAAATCTGTAGCAATAATAAAATTAAAGTTCACTGGCATTCTACATATACTATTTGACTGAATACTTTGCATTCTTCTTCATTGCAATGAATAAAGATTCATTGATGTTTCCTTTCACTTGAATTTCCATATATACTTTTTTTTTTTCTAGGGGATTCCCAGTTCGTTGTCATCGTAAAAAATGCACAGATTCCGCGCTTTTAAAGGCCTTGCCGTCAGTGTTTTTCTTAATTTGTGTTGAATGCGAGTTGCCGCTAAAATGCAAAAATGTAGCAATTGCAATTTGGCTAAAAGCTAAGCACGGAAAATGTACGAAAAAGCGCAGCGAGCAGAGTGTTTTCTCGATTCTCTTATTCTGTGTTCTTTTTTCTTTAGTCTTTCTTTTTTTTAGAATTGTAAACATGGCCCAGACACACGCAGACACACGCCCCTGCAAATTGGCTGGATGGACCACATGGCGTATGCTTAATTTCAGTTTCATTTCAGCCTCTCATTGTGCTCGCTTTGCACAGTTTTTTTTCTGTCGTAAAAGTACCAATTAGGCGCCCCTCCCTCCCTCCTCCACACACAATTTGGCCATAAACTTAAGTAATTAAAAATAAGCAACACTTTGCATATGTTTTTTTTTTACATCTCAATTGAAACTACTCGCATTGAAAGCCCATACAATTTTATACTTTTTAGAGGGGCAAGTTTTATTTTCACCAAAAAATAAAGAAAATAAAAAAGAGACACCCAAGAGAAATGCGAGAAAAGGACCGGCCACAAGTATAAAATGCTTTTTAATTTTTAACGAGCGAATGTTGCCGCGAAATCGGCCGCGACCGGCCTCCGGTCTCCGTTTATTATGACAATTTTTATATTTGTTTGCTTTTGGCTTTCCGACTGTGAAAACGAAAGCAGCCAAACGGAAAGCTAAAATCAGGCAGCAAAGATGCCGCCTTTGGGACCGTAAATGGCCATAATATCCAGCCAATGTCAATGACAGAGAGCCTCCTAGCTGGTTTTTTTTTTTGGCCAGAGAACAGGCCACCAGAAATCAGGGCTAAGATCGTTAAATTAAAGAGAAATGGAGCATCTTCTTTTTAGAGGTGGAAAGTGATCGATAAAGTTGTATATTTTCACATTTCACAATATTTTAATTACTTTTGACTTGAGAAGAAGAGATTTTGTGTCTATATTTTTATTATAAAATAATTTAGGTTGATGATATCATGATATCATATCATATATTTCAATTTACTATCGATTTATGGGTACAACTTTCATGGCTTATCGATAACATCAACTTTTTTGTATATCAAGTGTACTTTAACTATCGATGAAATGTACAATTTTAGCTCCCTTTAGAATAAACCTATTAAAAGGGTTAAAGTGTAGTATATTTAAGAGATTTAGAAATATCTTAAAGTTCTATTGATATTCTTAATATAATATAAAATTTGTTTTGATCAGAAATCTCTCTGAAAGCCTCAATAAGGTTATCGAATTCCCTAAAACATTTATCGAAAAGAAGTATCTTTTTGTAATCGCTTGCATCCCTGCTTAATTCCTTTTTTTATCGAATTCCTTAAACAATTTATCAAAAAGAACTCTCTTTTATGTGATCGACTTGTATCCCAACCAGATAAAGAATCAGCAATCGATGATAACATTAACACTTTTGTACATATAATTAATTTAATTATCGATTTACGGGATTTATGGTTCAAATTTTATGTTTAATCGATAACATAAGCTTTTTGTATATCTAGTTTACTTTAACTATCAATAAAACATAATTTTTTAATTCCTTTTGAAATTCTTAATATAACATAAAATTCATTTTGATCAGAAATCTCTCTAAAAACATCGATAACGTAATCAAATTCCTTAACCAATTTATCGAAAATAACTCTCTTTTATGTGATCGACTTGCATCCCTGCCAGATGATGAATCAGCAATCGATTCCAACTCACGATCGAGGCGCCTCCCAATTAAGTCGGCCGCAGTCACAACAAAAAGTTGCTGCAACATGTTGCAAGTCTCAGCGAATGCCGGAAATGTGAACTGATGCATCATCATCATCATCTCCAACGGAGGCCCCCGAAGTCGCAGAAGAATCGATCGAAAGACTGATTGCCAGTCGAGACGTCGAATTGAAGAACATGTCTGAGGGAAGGAGGAGGAGAATGGGGCAGAATGGGAGTGTCTGGGGATGTCTGACTCTTCTAATTGCAACGCCCACACGCACCGCACCGCATAGATTGCCGCTAGATTGCCCAAGAGATTGAAACGTTGCTTGGTGCTGCAGCAAATGCATCGATCGATCTCCACCGATCGATCCACCGACTTGTCTGGCCTGCTCTAGATTGACTTTTCAATCTGCAATTTGTTTGAATTTATCAAAAAGATACACTGGCTTACATAGAGGAAATATTGACTTATTAGAGGGATATGTGAGCAAAAAATATGATGAGGTTTTTAATTAATAATAGGTTTAAACTTAGAAGTTTATTTGTAATAAAGTCTTGAATGAGTTCCTAAGATTAAATGATCTTCTAGCTGTCACAGCAAATAAATTCTATAGAACTCCAAGAATGCAAACTATTTCTTGATATTTTTTCGAACTCCTTTTAATTTCCTGACTAAATCATAGATCACAAAATTCAACATTTCGCACTTAAATTTAGAACAAAGGAATTTATATGATTTATGAAAGCGTAGAGTGTATTAAGGCCTCGTCTTGGCCATGATTTATATTTTGCTGGTGGGTCTTAATTGCGTGACTCTTGGCGCACAAGTCGCCGGCGATCAATCAGTCAGTTCGCACAGTCGCGGCCACTAAATTATGTCCGTTTTGCCAAATAGCGTGAACTTTTCGGGTCTTAATTTATGGGTCTGGTTTCCCCACACATTCCTCATGCTCTTTTTTCCCCGCCGTTGTTGCATCGGAATTAATAATATAAAACTTTATAGATTTGCCATATAAATTTAGAGCTTCCGCATTATATACTATAAATCATGGATAGATCGTAAGTATATATAAAGATGTATGTGTTTGCTATGTAGACCGCCCGAAAGTGGTTTGCCATTATGTCATAAGCCGATTTGCCTGTCATTAGCTCTTTTTTTTTTGGTTTCTTCTATTTTTTTGTATGGAAAAGCGCGTCACATTAAGATTGCCAATAAATCATGAATCCCGCCAGATATTTACACTATCCCCCCGGCTATATGGCGATGCGTGGCAACAGATTTCATCGTTCAACTCTGTGTGGCAATAGATGGGGTCAACAAATTTAATGGGGGGAACGGGAAATGGGGAATGGGGATTTTATGGGGCGCAGAGGAGAACTTTGTGTTTATTCCTCGATTCGAAACGAAAGTGAAATTATTTCAAAGTTGCAAAAGTGATGTGGAGAGAGAATATTTGCATTTTGTTTTTGGCAGATGCTTTGATAGAGATGTTTTTGGAATATTAGAAAATATTTGCATTTGATAGAGACGTTTTTTTGAATATTACATAAAACATTTGCATTTGATAGGGAATTGGGTGCTTGAAATAGATATTAATACAAGTATCATAGCCTGGTTTTTAGGCGATATTAAGTAGATTCTTTACATTTATAAATTTAAACATACATTTCATTAAATAAAATATTTGAAAAGCTTGTTTTTAATTACTAATCCTACTAAAAATCATTATATACTCCCTTTTATACAATTTTCTCTAAATAAACCTTTTAACAAAATAGCTTCTTAGTTAGTAAAAGATCATCTAGTTTTCTATCTTAAGAATGGAGAGCACTTCTTTCTTAATAAATTATATTCTTTAATTAATATATTTAGATTTAATTTCTAAACAATTTACTAATAATATTCATTTTTATTAATCTTTTATTTATTAATAATATTAATATTTATTTGTCAGGTCTTATCATTTCAATTCAAGGGCAAATGTTAATTAATAATTATTTCTTTCCAATTGACACTGCTTAAGTTTAAAATTTTTTTACTTCCAAGAAATTATCCCCTTGCCTTACTTTACTTTCTATAAATGTTATATATTATATTTTTGCCCAAGTTAACCTATTTTCATTCCAATTCCCTCAAAGATAAAGGCATTTTCTAGTCAATCCACAAATGCGATTATACAATTATGAGTCTAGCGATGCTAACGACTAGATCAAGTTATATTAATCGAACACATTGGGCTATAAATATAAAAAATTTACATTTTATAGACCTTGTGATGGAGCAACAAAAATCTTGATTAATCGATGATTATAGTTTGTATTTATAATCTTACTAGTAGCAGTTCCATTCTGACCTATTTGTGGGTTGTTTATTTTGTTTGATTATTAAATTCTGAGAAACAAATCACAAATTCACAGTTTATAGAGCAGGAATATGAAGTTTAATGTTGACTTCATATTCCTGCTTTATAAATTGTGAATTTGTGAATTGCTTTTTAGAATTTAATGAAGTTTAATGTTGACTTCATATTCCTGCTTTGAATTGCTGTATAAATTGTGAATTAATGTGAAATTTTCGTTGAAATGTTCCGTATCCTGGAATGTGTGTAAGCTCCTTGGTCTGAATGCGACCCATTCTTAGTTCTTAATCTCGGTGCAACTATGCGTACGGAATGTGGTTGCAAATAAACAGGGAAAGAGTAAACACACGGGGAGAAATGATGGAGTTTGCCAGAAACTGCAACTGCATTTCCCCAAGGTAAGCGGAAAACTCGTGTGGCACGGGGAAGGCGGGGAAAGGAAAGTGCAGAAAATTCAGCTCAAACGCAGCAGATATTAAATTCCTCTTTCGGGAGGTCAAAGGGAAGCAGGAAGGTGGGTTGGTTGGTTGATTCAGGTAAAATCATGACCACAGACCATAAGCTTTTTATGCCGCCTGAGTGCATCGGAGACCCAACTCATTCCTCCCCCTCAGCATATCGTGAGAGCTTATTAAAGCAAACTGTGGCATTGGATCATACTTGTATATATACATATATATATATATTTGCACGCACAGAGATAAGGGAGAATCTGTCTGGGGGACTCTGAGTGGATTCCAGATTCAAACAGAGAACGTTTGACGCCATCTAGCAATCAGTTTCGATTTATATATATATATATTGTTCGGGGAATTCCAGATTCAAAAGGTTATGTCTTTGGGGCTTAAATTAGGTTAATTTTAAAAGCAAAAACACTTTGAATTAAGTAACAATAATAATAAAATGATTGTTGCTCTTCTAAGAATTTAATTGTTAAATTATTTATTTTTGTAGATTTATAATCCAAACAAACTAATAAAAATAGCAATTAAAGATCACAAAACTCTTAATAATTAAATAATAAACTTGTAAACAATTCTCAATTGAGAAAATATATAACAAATGTTATGAGTAATCATTCTTCTGATATTGATAAACCCCTCAAATCAGCTGCTACATCTCAATTATGAGTAATCAATGTAAATCAAAGAAATTCCCAAGAAATCCCCCTTCTTCACGATTGATTTCACTTTAAGTTACAAGTTGTCAAGTCAATTAGGCCAATTAATGAGGGGGGACCACCATAACGGAAAGTGATCTCTTTAAGGGTCCCTTGAACAACCCGTCCGTTATTATTCCCTCACTGACAATTGTTGACGTTGATCGTCGACCAGCTGTCGACCATGGAACAGGGAATAAAAAATACATATATATATATATATATGGAAAAAAAGTAAAATAACAGCAGAAACAGAGACAGGTTCTGCCGGAGATCACAATTACAGGCCGGAAAGTGAAACCGATTGTTGGCCAGGGATCTCCCTCTCTCTTGTTAACCAAATTGGTGGCTCCTACCTGCCGCAACACGTTTCATAATTGCCGCCGTTGTGTAACTCCTTCTTTTCAAAAAAACTTGGGTGGGCTTTTGTGATCTCTTCCATCATTGATCTGCTATTGGCGATCATCGATCTCCTGCCTCAGATTTGCATTCAACGAGTGGAAGATCGAAGATCGGAGCGATTGCAAATATTCAGGGTTAGTCACCCGGCATCAAGTCACTCACGGCCCCGGGGTTCAAGGTGAGCCATCTCGTTCCGATCTCGATTATGATTTCCATTCCGATTTCACTGATTCTAATGCGCAACACAAGCTGCTGCTGCAGAATATCAAAAGAGACGACTTTCGGAATTTATTTGCATGAGTAAGTGAGAAGAAAAAATATGCCTAGCTTTGAAAATAGGTAACATTTTAATTATTCTGATTACAAAAATATTCAATAGCTCAGAATGTAGTTGAAATGTATTTATAAGCTTATAATTTTGAAGGAATAATTCTATAAACTTGGAGTTCTTTGTGGCATTTTTTCGCAGCATTTTTTACTCCCCTTATAGAAGGTTACTTTACTAAGAAAATATTGTAAAAATGTTCATTACTTTGGAGACTAGTTGGAATATATTTATAAGCGTGGAATTTTAAGGAATAGTTCTAAAAATGTAGAGCTCTTTACGTAAAGTTTCTAGTTCTAATTCTAAAGTTGAGCTTCATAAAGAAATAATGTAAAGTTTCTAAGCATTTCTACTCCCCTTATATAAGGTTAATTTACCAAGAAAATATTGTAAAAATATTTATTACTTCGGAGACTAGTTGGAAAATATTTATAAGTTTATAATTTTGAAGGAATAGTTCTATAAACGTGGAGCTCTTTGTTGAAATTATGTAAAGTTTCTTAGCATTCTTAACTCTCCTTATAGAAGGTTAATCTACGAAGAAAATATTGTAAAAATATTCATTACTTTAGAGACTAGTTGGAATGTATTTATAGGCGTATAGTTTTAAGGAATAGTACTCAAAACTTAGAGTTCTTTGTAGCATTTTTTACTCCCCTTATAGGAAGTTAATTTACAAAGAAAATATTGTAAAAATATTCATTACTTCAGAGACTAGTTGAAATATACTTATAAGATAATAATTTTAAAGAAATAGTTATAAAAACTTAGAGTTCTTTGTAGCATTTTTTCCTAGCATTCCTTCCTTAAAAAAAGATTAATTTACCAAGAAAATATTATAAAAATGTGTATTACTTTAGAGTCTAGTTGGAATATATTTATAAGCTTATAAATTCGAAGGAATAGTTCTATAAACCTTGAGCTTTATAAAAAAATAATGTAAATATTCGTAGCATTTTTTTACTCCCCTTAATTTACCAAGAAAATATTGTAAAAAACACGCCCAGATAGTTGTATTTAAACAACTTGAAATACACGTAAAGTGCAAAGAATGAAGCGTGTCAACAGGACAACGCTCCATGTCGCCGTTTTATGGTTTTCCACCAAAGTGTTTGCCTGAGATGCAAGATTAGAGTCTCGAGTCTCGGGAGATGAAAGACTTACCTCCAAGTCAGTGGCGGCAGTGTGCCAATTGAGGTGATTATTATCGTTATCACTCTGCCAGGGGGCGTTGACGTTGAAGCTGAGCCGGCGGGAGGGAGCTTGGAGGCGCGACACTGCTGCCGCCTGGTTGCCCGGGTGACGTGGCACACGTTTGTGAAATAGTGTGGCAGCATTGGTCACCGGGTGATCCTCTTGATCCTCGCCGTAGTCATAGTCCTCGTCATCCTCCTCGTTGTTGTTGTGGGTGGGTGGATGGGAGGTGGACCTGGGCACGTTCCTCACGTCAAGGTAATTATCATTCGTGCCAAGCCACGATGAGGTGCGAATCGGCCAGGCGGAATATGCGAGGATCGTGTTCACCGAGATTATCATCAGGAGGAAGACCAGGAGATTCATTTTGAGTTTCGAGTATTTTTATTCGAGTATTTTTAGGTATTTCTTTGATAATTCGATTCTAATCTTAGGTAGCACTCTGATCACATCAATTTTAGTTTGGCATTTTTGCAACACACTTCACTGGGCACTTTTCTGGAATTGAATAAAATTAGATTTATTTATTTATGATTAAGGAAGTTATGCCACATCATTTAAATAAAGTAAGAATTTGTATTTTTTACAGAGTTTGGTTTTTGGTTTATATATATTTTTATTATAATTAAAATCACTGTCAACGGTTACTTTATTATAAATATTTTTCTTTTTACTTCATTATCCTACTTTACTTTTTATTAATTAAGTCATTTGTCCCATTTCATTAATTTGCTAATTGCTTTTATTTATAAGCTGCCAATTATTTGTCACCCTCCACTTATTTATCACATTTTTTCTCCGTCTTTTTTAAGCAGAAAAATTTATATATTTAACCAGACAAATGAGGCATTTATTTTGGTTTTTGCTAATTGAATTTTTCGCGGTCTAACGATTATTTCCCTCCCCCGCCAGACTTGTCAGAGCATTTTCCGTGTCTAACAAGTTGCTAAATATTTTTGGCAGCTTAATGTTTATTTTTTGGCACACGCCTTCGCTTTCAACGCACAGCTGCACACCACAAAAAAAATCACAACTATTTTGTTTTATTTATAATAAATTTGTTTGCTGTTGTCTGGTCGTCACACATAAAATAAATAATTGTTGCACAGCCGGCAACACGTTGAAAAAACGTGTTTTTGTGTTTGGGAAACCCAAATATACGAAAAACATTCACTGGGAACTTTTGAAATGTTGTAAATTTGCAAATAATTTAAGCCAAATAATTAAAATTAGAGCACTTTTGGATTTCCTTAGACATTTATTTATATTTTCAAATATATTCAAAGCGGCGTTCTTCTAAATATTTCTTTCTTTTAAAGTTTCACCTGTATTTTCCAACATTTGTGAAATTATTTATTTTGGGTTTATTGTTTAACCACTTCTTGAAATTATTTGTTTTTCGGTTAATATTAGGCACCTTTTGCTTAATTCTCACTGCTGGGCTTTCTTTTTAACTTTTTCCTTTTTCATGAACTTGGCACATTTAATTGGAATTTGATTTATTTAAAATTTAAGAACCGAACTTGAATCTTTATCTGTATCTGTATCTGACCGAACGAACGAAACGATGTTCACGCGATGAGGGCTGCCGGCTATATGATGGAATTGCCGACTCGCAGCAGCCTGTTATGCCGTGAAAAGCTCTCTCTCTCCGATCTCTTTGCTCTCTCTCAGACGATCGCATTTTGTACGCTCTGAAAAAGCAGGAGTACACTTAACACATACAAATTTTAATTTGTATCATAAAACCTGGACTTTTGAAATTAATTAATTTGAAAATAGATTTTTGGAACTTAATAAACCAAAATATGAATCTAAATTACTTTATCGCTTTAATTTAAACTTCTGACTAAAATTATAATACTCTGCAAGGGTACAAAAACGGACCCATTTATGGTACTTGCATATATTCAAACTTAAATGAATATGATTGAATATTTTTCTGAGTGTATTAATGCGTGTCGTGTGCTTTCTCTTTAAAGCAAATTGCACTCGTTCTCTTTGTCCCTCTCTTGAGTGCTTGAGTCATTGCAAGGAGTTTTTGAATTTATTTTAAACTAATTTCATCAGATTACATGTTTTTAAATTTGCAAAAGACAAAGGTCAGCAAGGATTTAAAAAAATAAGGATAATACAAATAAAGGTAAAAAATATAAAAATTAATGAATTATTTAGTTGGTAAATAGGGATATTTATACATATGTCTCAGTACGACAATTAATTTTTAAGGTTTTATTTATAACAATTACCATAAACTTGAAACATTAATCCAATTATTCTTATTTAAAAAAAATCTAATTGAATTATCACCTTAAATTTCTTATCATTTCTTATCGGATAACTATTGAGTCTTGGATCCATGAATCTATTAGATCATCACCTTAATTCCCTTTCTTTCAGTTTGCATTGGTATTAAGTGTATTATCATCTTGAATTCACATATACAAAATTCATATATGCAAAATAAAATGCAATAAAACGCTTCACATCTCGAAAAGAAGAAGAAAAGACACTGACATCATCGATGGCTGATTAAAATATGATAAATAAGAATCTTAACTTCAGGGAGGTTTCTATGACGACTACGTACACTTTTCTGGCCTTCAAAAAATTAACTGATGATCTGTTTTACCGGTTGCCTGATTTTGTATAGAATAAAGTATAAATAAATAAGCTCTGATAACAGGAATTTCATATGATATTATGATATGATATGATTTCATATGATTTCATATGAAATTAACTGGTGATCTACTTTTATCAGTTGCCTGATGTTGTATAGAATAAAGTGATATAAATAAATTAGCTCTGATAATGGGAGTTTCTTATGATTTATCTACTACATACTGAGGTGGCGACAATTAAAGCCTCATTTACAGGCCAATTACAAATATGCTTATCTTTCTCGGGCTTCCTTACTTTATTTTATTTGATTTTTTTTGTTAATATGCAAATGATTCAGCTCCAGATGTCGGTTCGGTTTGGTTAGGTTTGCCTGTCAACAGGTTTCCACTTGGAGATGTGCTCAAATCCTCGGCGGTTTCGTCTTATTTATGGCCTGTGGCTGGTTCTGCTAATAGCGCATAAATCTTATTAATGATCTCTGTCAAGTGAGCGAGGAAAACCAAGAAAAAAAAGAGCCAGATATCTGCATCCATGCATTTGCATTTCATTTCTCGCTTCTAAGTCGGGAATTCTCCATGGAGACTTCTCCCCTTCTACGCTCTCAGCTCTCAGTTCGCAGCTCTCAATGCTCAATTCTTTGGGGCTGATGATGGACAACGGCTCTCAACGCTACCGTCAATCAGGCGAGCTGACATAAAATTTGTTACCCTTTTCAATGGAAATATGATTTTATTTTGTGCCGAGAAATTTTAAAATAAAAACAACTATGTTAACTTTGAGTTCGAACTAAATTTTGCCTAATATAGTATACAAAACTTGAGATTTAATTCCGAAATTTGCATAATTCCGACAGTTATTCTAGGGTTCACCTTTTATTTTTTGTTAATCAATAAATTTTAAAAGATATGAGATCACAGAATAGTTTTTCAAATTTAATTTTATATTTATTTTTGTATTATTTATTTATTATTTATTTATTTTATTATTTATTTACAAGAATTAAGTATAGATAAATACATATATTATATCAATTTACAAATTACTTATATTTCTCATATTTTGGTAGAGTATTCTAACTTCGTTTTAATGACTTAACAATCACACTTTGTTGTGCAATGTTTGAGAGCTCCCTTGTGGGCGTAGCTGACTTCGCACCAGGCCAATAATCTTTAATAGGTTTGTAGAATTCAGTTTTTTTTTCCATCAGCTGTCTACTCTCTTTTCAGTCAACACCATCGGCAAAAATATGTGTGACAGAGTGACAGAGCTCCAGACCCCAAGCACACCCACAACGCCCTCTTCCGGAATATGCCATCTGAAAGGCCAAGGGAATTTATTACCAGAGATGCTAGGGAATTTTTAACATTATATTTGAACATCTAAAATGTTTATCAGTAGATGTTTACTGTTACTATTTTCACTAATTTGTCACCAGTGAATTTTTACCAGTGAATTTTTACCAGTGAATTTTTACCAGTGAATTTTCACCAGTGAATTTTTACCAGTGAATTTTTACCAGTGAATTTTTACCAGTGAATTTTTACCAGTGAATTTTTACCAGTGAATTTTTACCAGTGAATTTTTACCAGTGAATTTTTACCAGTGAATTTTTACCAGTGAATTTTTGCCAGTGAATTTTTACCAAAAAATCTTGCAAATTTCATCCCCGAATTATTTATTTGTGAATTTTGTATCAGTAAAATTTTTACCACTAACTCACTAAATTTTAACTTGAAATTTATCTAGCTGAACATTTCCCCAAAGATTTTTTCTAGCAGTGCATTTTTCAGCCTACACCCACAATAAAAAATTTGCATATGTGTCGCCTGATCTGAATTTTGAATTCCGCATCTTATGTAGCCACTATCTGTCATTTGTGCAAACACTTTTTGATATATGAATGTCTTTTCATACCTATAAAGACATTTATTTTTGTTTGCAGAAAACGGGAACTCAAATGGCAAATTCTAAGATCAGAGGCTTGACCCTGAAACAATGTTTATGTAAATTCGGTAAGATGATTAATACAGATCTTGGCGAATTTACGGATTCTAATGAAATAGGGAATTTATTACTAACTTATGGATGAAAAATATTGGAACCTTGGGATGCTTTCGATGTCTGAGATAAGAGTTTTATGAGATTGCATTGCAAAAATGTCTTTATATGGGATATGGTCTATGAATTTGTTAATAATAATATTTATGTAATGATACGAAATAAAGATGATGCTAATCCTGGGAATTTTAGGTAAATATTTCTGCCCTGCAAGCTAGGACTAATTGCACAAATAATTTAAATTATGATTGCAATATTAGCAAAGTCCAAAATAAACAAATATGACTCATTTAGTCCAAGGTTTTTTGGTTTATATTAAATTTGTTAAAAGTTTATTGGTTTTTAGGAAAGTATGTGAAATACAAAGAATGTACTTCTCATGTGTTTTTAAAATGTGACAAAAATGTCTCTTTTTCAACTGAATTGAGTGACTCATTTGTGGCCCAGCCTATATATCTACAATAATAATTCCAGATCTGATTCCTCCTTAAGGAGTAATAACTGTAACTGAACAACTGCAAGGGCGCCAATGCATTATAATATAATCTTTTCCCCATCATGCGCGGGCGTTAAGAAGAGCGATCGTTTACTTATCGCTCAATTCCCCCTATTTTTTCTCCTTCCTTTTCGTTTTTTCTCTCTTTCTTTTAACTTGAGTTGTTCCAGTTTCTCAGTGTGCGGTTTTTATTTTCTTCCGATTCGATCGAGCCACAGAATTGACAATTAGTGAAAGTGGAAAATGTGTCTGGTCTCTATATATATATGTATGAATGTGGCTCTGGGCTTAGTGCTTGTTGTTTGCTTGGGCCAAATATCTGTTAATGCCTTTTATGGTTCCAGCAAAAGATCTCTCGCCGCGGGACGTGTGAATATTTGAGAAAACTAATCCCAGTGATTTGCACTTTGCTTGCAGAGCCGCACTTTTGTTGGGGGAGCACTCCGAAAAATAAGAATTAGGAAAATATAAACCTAACAAGAAAGGAAGCCAACTTCGGCACGCCGAAGCTTGTATACCCTTGCAGATTTCAATTGCATTAATTATAATTTAACCCTATCTAATGAATTTCTTTCATATTAATTGTAATTTTACAATTTTACATTTTTTTACACTTTTACATGTGAAGTAAAATAAATAATTAATTAATTAAAGTAAATAATTACCTCCACATTTACCGATCGTTTGTATGGCAGCTATATGATATAGTCGTTCGATTCTTATGAAATTTACAACAACATTCTAAAAAAAAAATATGAAATACTTGTATCTCAAAGTAGAACAAATTATGTTGAAAACTGACAAAGCTATAGTTTTTTTTCTAAAAATTTCTCGACCGTTCCTATGGCAGCTATATGATATAGTAGTCCGATCTTTATACAATTAAATTCGAAAATCTAGAATAATATATATAGCTTATAACCGAGAGTTGATATGTTACAAACAAGATATGTTAAAAAACAGTGAAGTTATAATTTTTTTTCAACAAATTTACGGATCGGTTGTATGGAGGCTATATGATATAGTTGACCGATCCGGCTCGTTCCGACTTATGTACGAGTAAGAGTATATAGAAGACTATCTGCAAAGTTTCATTCAGATAGCTTTAAAACTGAGGGACTAGTTTGCGTAGAAACGGACAGACGGACAGACGGACAGATGGACGGACAGACGGACATGGCTAGATCGACTCGGCTGTTGATGCTGATCAAGAATATATATACTTTATAGGGTCGGAGATGACTCCTTCAATGCGTTGCAAACTTCTGACTGAAATTATAATACCCTGCCAGGGTATAAACATTACCCTATTAAACTCACTGCAAAATTTGGTAATTTAGGGCTTTATAAATTATGTCTGCTCAACTGTTATCCTAAGAAATTGTCAATGGTGCAAACAATAAACAAATTATAAGGGTTCCCAGAGAGCTTTGAGATTTATGATCCCGCTGGCGGTCTTAATAGATTGGAGCTCCGGGAAATTGTCTGCTGGTTTTATGCGTTTGAAAAGGTAGCGATAAAAGTCACAAAAGGAGGGAAAATCTACAGTTACAGTCTCGGCCAAGCTGGCCTACTGGCTCGAAACTGTGCCAGTGAATTTTTGCAAGTAAATCAAACGAAATGTACAAATAATTTGGCAGCGAAACCGAAATCGAAAAAACGAGACACGACGGCGGCAGCTAGAAACCTAAAAATAAATGCCATGACGGAGTTGAAATAGCGAAACAAGACGCGATGATGATACATGTGTCTATATATATATATATATATATATATATACAAAGATAAATAAATAAATTTTAATAAATTTTAAATTATTGAAAGTATTATTTTGGAAAGAAAAGGGGGAAAAATATGAAATGATGAAAACATATAATGTTCTATTACCATATAAATAAGAATCAAAACAAAGCTTAAGATACATCTTGATGGAAAGTATTTAAGTTATTTATCATAGGAAAATTGTAATAATATTTCTTCATAATATAACTAATTAAGTTAACTTTTAAAACATGCATTATTTTTAAATAACTTTTGGATATTTGTTCAATTATTTTTCAATAGAATTTTAATCACTTTTATTTCTATTATTTTTGAATTGATTTTTAATCACTTTTATTTCATTTTTTTGATATTTGTTCTATTATTTTTCAATTGAATTTTAATCACATTTAATTCTATTCTTTTTATTTAATTGAATTTTAATCACTTTTATTTTATTTTTTTTTGATATTTGTTCTATTATTTTTCAATTGAATTTTAATCTCTTTTATTTTTTGAAAGTCTCCTTTATTTTCTTCCTCACATCCCCAATCATTTAAGTCTTGTATTTGATTTTCTCCAACATTTTTCCCTCAGTGTAGGGGGCGTGGCAGACGACGTGCCGCAAGTTTGCCAAGTTATTTGATTTTTTTTACTTTTTATTGCGTCTGGCAATTGGCGATGATGCAAGGCGGCCGAGACTCCACTTTGTGGCTTATTTTTTACGACTACATTATTTGCTAGCGGTTCGGTTCGGTTCTTGTGGCTATTTTTTATGACACATTTTCTGCGGCTTTCTGTGCGTGGGCTCTCTCATTGATATTAATTGCTCTCTCGATTCCTTTTGGCAGCCAGCGCAAGTGTTTATTTGGCTTATGTCGCTTCCGGCCAAAAAGAGAGAGAGAGAGTGGCGTGATTCGGTTGCATTGAAATTCTAGAGCTCTTTACGTTGGATTATTGATGATGAAAAATATATATGGGTGATTCTCTGAAAACAACAACCACGGCCAAAAAATTAAAAGTTTTCTAAAATGATTTTTGTTAACAAAGTAACTTGAGGAAGTGTTCCAATAGATCAAATTTTAAAGCCTTTAACGTATTCTAAAAATGATTTCGAAATATTTGCATGCATTTTCGCGTAAATGCGATTTTTCATCATTTTGATGAAAAACATCATAAAAACACCTAAAGCAGAGGCATTATGCTTTAACTTTGGTTTCCTAATATCACAAGAAGAATGCAAAAAGTCGAAATAAAACGGATATATGATCTTCTAATTTACTTAAATATAAAAAAACAACATGCAAAGTATGACGGAACAAAGTGTCGCGTGCAACATCGATAAAAATTCAATTAAATAAAAAAACTACTTAATATTTAAAGGTCAAACTAAAAATAAATTAAAGACAACATTATGTATAATACATTCAAATTAATTGCACTAAAATCTCTCATCAGGTTTTGCTGAGATCAGTGTTTGAACGGGTTTTTAAAAAAGTGACTTCTGTTTTTGTCGCGTGCGAATTCGATACATTTTGGTACATTTTTTTGATAACGAAAAATTTTACAAAATCGATCTTATCATCAATTATAGCGCTTACCAAGAGATATAAGTTTCAAATTTTGTGAAATTAAAATTAAGTCTTGGAAGATGTTTTTTTTTCAGCTTAAATGCGTACAAATATCGCGTGCGACATCAGAGAATTGCCCATATTTATATTTACATTATATAAATCTAAAAAATATGTTATAATTACTTATTGAAATATACATTTTCAAAGATATTTTAAAAACATGTGTATTGATTTTTCCCCTTTTTAAAGGGCACCCAAAGTTGTATCTAAAATCAAAAAAACTTAACCCGAACAAACTGGATATTTTCTGTCACATTTCGGTACCACTTTGGTCTCCTTTGGGGACATAAAACCCAAACTGTGCTAATGTTTTTATTTTCCCATATGCACATCTGCATATATATAGACTCGTATTTCGCATTTTCTTTTGGGGCGCCAAGCCAAAGCCAATTTGGTGACAGTTGCCTGATGTCAGTTTTCTTCGTTTTCCGCCCCTTGGCAATTTTCCCGGCCGCCTTTTTTGGGGGAAGGAGGCAAGCAACAAGTGTCTGCAATTGGCTTCTGATTTTTATTTTGTCTTTTTTTATTTTCTTGGCTGCTATGCATTTGATGATTAATGCAGTTTATTTTTGGTGACTTGGCCAAGAGAATCGGCGATGGGAAATTTGGGTCAAATGGTTGGGATCTCGGATAACGCATGATTTCTTGCTCTGTTACTCGTTGGCAAGTTCAAAGTTCTTCAGAGAAAAGAAAGAGAGTGTAAGAAGAGATTAAAAGGAAGATGTGTTGAATGTTTGGAGAGCTTTCAACGCAGACTCTGAAATCTGAGAGGCACACTTTTTCGCTCTCATTTCTGCATTTCTTTCTATTTCCCATCTGGATTTTCCTTTTTTCAACATTTTATGTAGTGCGAATTTAATTGATTATAATTTTAATGATAGTAAAATAAAAATAAAAAAATTATATATATAAAATATATATTATATATATTATTATAGCAAAAAAATAAAACTAAGATCGCCTCTCTTAAGTCATTCTTATTTTTTCCCCCTGTATTCCTCCTTTGCTATCTCTGCTCTCGCATCGCAACTGCATTTATCTCTGTATTTCTGTATTTCCCCTCCGTTCTCGCACAATGACTGCCTGTTGTCTCTGCTGTTTTGTTTGCTCTCTTATGTTTGTTATTGTTTGCTTGCTTGCTGAACATGCCTTGGGTTACGTTCTCTGCAGGAGTGGAGTCCCAGTAATTGTCTTTTTTTTTAGCCAAGGGACGCCTGAGGATATGCTTTGATTTTTGTCGGCTGCCGGCTTTCTTGCCCTTTTTTCTTATCGCAGAAGGAAAATCTGTTGTTTTCCCCATCTTTTTTTTTCTTGTCGGCGGAGTTCAAGTTCATCCCAGCGTTGCGTGAGGTCTTCTTAAGGGAATGGGGAATACCCTGCATTTTTTGGGGTATACTTATACTTGAGTCTCTTTTACCTTTTGTAAGTAAATACAAAATAAGAAATAAGAATAAATCAGCTTATTTTTATTAAGCTTTAATGTCTTAAAATAAAAATAAAATAAATCAAAAATACGCTATAAAGTAAATTTATCTTATTGAAAGTAATATTTATATTATACAAACTATAAGGGGTTTTTTTTAATATATATTCTGTTGGTCTAAATTAAATTTAATTAAATTGTTAAATTAATTTTTATTGTCGTAGTGTATTTTCTATTCGCTTTTAAGAACTTTCCCCCCATAAAATATAATGTTTATTTTATAATTGAAATCCGTAAAGCCGTGCACGTGTGTCAAACAATGATCTCATGGTCGCGGACTCTCCGAAATTTCTGATGGCCCCATTTTCCGTCCATCAGTTTTTCCCCCCCGCTGCCCGTTTTCCATTTGTGACTCAGCTTCAGCTTCTTCAATCTGTTCCGCCCCTTGTTTGCCGACCATGTTGTCGAGCACGTGGACATGTTTTCCCGGGGAGACCGGGGGGAAAAATTCAGGTGCGCTCGGACAGGTAGTTTGTTTAGCGGCAAACGTGTCGCTTGTCACGTTCAAAAATAATTCCGGTCGCGCGATTGACTTAGGGAAACCGAAACCGAAACCAAACCGAAAACCGAGACGAACTGCATTTTGATTGATTAAACAGACACACGACCTTTACTCCCTTCCACTAATTAGTGCGACTTGCCACGGGGAGATTGAAAATAACAAACCAAAATAACAAGGATTTTCCGATTTCCCAACCAGAGATTTGTGTGTCCGAAAAATGTGTCCAAGTTTTGTAGCTTAATTGCAAAAGGTCAAAAAGAGGTGGGAACACGGAGAGAATTAAATTTATAACCGTGTAAATTATTTTTCTTTTATAATTTGAAATGTAAATTATTTAAGATAAAATTAGATTTTTTTATATATACAGACCTGCTCCGGTTCTCAAAATCGTATAAATTTACCGATTTCGATTTTGAAAAAGAGGATCGGTGCTCCCGGTTTCTATTTCGTAATTAAAAAAAATCATTTACTTTTTATTACCAATCCAAAATTTCTTACGATATAAGGAACGGAAGCATTATTCTTCATTTTAAAATTCAAAATCGGAAAATTTGTACGATTTCGATAACCGGAGCAAGTCTGATAATATAGTATTAGTATATAAATATTTCTAGCTAAAAATAGATTTAATAAAGGTTCTGATAGAAAAGATATCTTTGGAGAGCTTTATCACTCAAAAGACCCTTGGGGCACTCTATGATCACCCCTTTTCTATATTTATTTAGGCTTCTGAAGGAAATAAATTAAGTAATAATTAATATATAATACACCCCTTTTTTCTTTCTGTGTAAATATTGGTTAGGTGTTGTTACTATTTGCCGGTTGACCTCGTCGGTTACCTCATCTGCATATGTGGTCCCGCTCTCTCGATTACGAAATCTCAGCCAACGGTTTGTTGTTAATTTTTTTTTTTTTTTGCATATAGTTTATCAAAGTTTTGTCTCTGTTTTTTTTTCTGCATACAAATTGTTTAATTTTTTTTGTTGTGTCGTGGCCCAAAGCGCCACGAGAAATATGCAAGGAAAATTTGTAGAAAAAATGGGGGAAAAAATATACAACTGGAAGTAGCTGCAACAAAATATGAGTTTTATGCAAATTGCTTTGTAAATTTGTGATATTTGTGTCTGCGAGCGGTTTTTCCTTTGTCCCTATCCTACACACTCCAACCATTTTCTTTCCCCCCCTTTCTCTACATCCCCTTGAACGCCTCTGCCTTGTATTTTTCTGTGTGTTTGCGGTTATTGTAAACCAATTTGCTTATGTGATTTGTCTTTTCCACAGAAGGTTTTTCCCCTCCTCTCTCTCAGTCTTTATTACCCCTTTGGGCTGTCGAGGAGGGGAGGGGGTTGGGACCGGGACTGGAACTGTGACTGTGACTGTGAGTGTGACTGTGACTGTGACTGGGGCGTGAGGTGCCTAATGGCCATAACATGATGTGTTTTTTGTAGGAAGGTGTTAGGTACCAGACCCTGACATTTGACAGGAGACGGGGGGGAAATTTTTACCTCATGTCTTCTTCTGCTCTTCCTTTTGGGGTTTTTGCGGTTTTCAGGTAATACACCAAAGGTTAAAATAATAAATGGAAAAGTGATAAAAATAATAAATGGAAAAGTTGTAAAAATAAAATAATTGGAAATGTTAATAAGATGCTTAAAGCAGCTTAGAAAATATTAAATTTATAAATAGTTGTATTACTCAGTAATCAGTGCTGTTTATGTTTTGAATATTTGCTTTTTAAGATCATTTTTATTTGCATTCTGCTACTAGTAAGGTGACCTTCACTGTTTTGATGATTCTGTGACAGGAGCAAAGGAAGGTTCCATCTTTTGAAGGGGCAACACTTTCGTTTACGGCTTCCGGGTTTTGATGACTCATTGAACTTCTTTGTGGCAAGTTTGTCAAGTGCTGCGGTGAGTCACATTTACCAAGAAAGTATCCAATATTTCGATTTGCATACTCGATATTGATATCTTTGCTGATTCAGTTCAGTTGGGGAAAGGCCCTAGTTACAGGTTGCTTTAATTAAACGTTAATAAATATTCAAAAATATTACTGTGATTGTCATCAAGTTCTCAAGAATTTTCTGGCGTGATGATATATTTTTAGAAAGTGAAGCAGTTGTGAAATGAATTTGAAATTCGAGCACAAAGTTCTGTTGAAAATATATCTTTTTGGGTAAAAATAACCATATTAACTTTTATAAAAATATTTACGTCTTTTCCCATCTCTTATACCAATATTTTTCTTGAACAATTAACCACAATTTTTCGGCTGTGACCTACGTTACCGATTCTCATTCACAAAACATATACCAAAATCCATGTGCAATGAAATTCAATTAAATCTGCAACGATGTCGAATTTCAATTTCGATTTTGCGATTTTTCGTCGTGTTATTTACAAGCTTTCAATTCAAATTCGATAAATGACAAGGGGCACAGAGCACGGAGCACAGAGCCAGAAACGAGTGCCAATGGCCAAGAGATTGCATCAGACAGCCGCAGATCACCTGAGCACTGGAGGGGGGAGAGGGGTTGGATATATGGCAAAAGTCGGGGGCCCCCAAGATTATGGGCACTCGGGAGTCACATTCAAGACCAAATCGATGCCGAAGTCTGCCCGGTCTCTCGGCCTTTGGGGCGTTGTGTGTGCGGCTGGCAATTGAATTGCAAAATAATAATTTTTATTACCAACTTGACGACGACGACCGCTGTGGAAGACTCCTCCATCTGTGAACTCGGTCTGTGGCCTCAAATGAAATGGAAATCAATTGCAATGAAATGGATAAATAGCATCGGTGATCCGAATGTGTAAATACCCTTAAGATACTATGATATCATTATAAATATTAAAGGTAAAATCGGAATTGTTATTAATAATTATTGTCAGAATTTGATAAGCTTTTTGTTCTTTAAATTTTAAGTACAGAATAGGTTCTATATTTATTTTATAATGAAAAAAGTTGGTATTTCATATTCTAAATCGAGGGATTCGAGTCTAAAGATACCTTTAAGATACTATGATATCATTATAAATACTAAAGGTAAAATCAGAATGTAAAAATAATTGTTATTAATAATTATTACCCTAAAGATACGATGATATCATTATAAATCCTAAAGCTAAAATCAAAATATAAAAATAATTGTTATTAATATTTATTATAAGAATCTTATAAACTTTTGTTTCTTTAAATTTTAAGTAAAGAATGGAAGGTTCTAAATTTATTTTATAATGTAAAATTTTTGGTATTTCATATTCTAAATCGAGGGATTCGAATCTATAGATACCCTTAAGATACGATGATATCATTATAAATATTAAAGGTAAAATCAGAATTGTTATTAATAATAATTGTCAGAATTTGATAAGTTTTTGGTTCTTTAAATTTTAAGTACAAAATGCAAGGTTCTTAATTTATTTTATAATGAAAATTTTTGGTATTTCATATTCCAAATCTCATAAATCTTTTTTCCCTTTTTTTTTTCTTAACCACATATTTTTCTTAGCAATAAAAACACCTTAAACGAGAGTATCCAAAGGAGATCCAAAGGATACCATGTTAATTGAGCCGACTTTTGACGCTTTCGCGGGGGCGATCGACTTTGGTTTCGATGCTGTGGGTAGATCTTAATAATTGGCCATTGGCTTTCCCGTCTAGTCATAAAACTTGACTAAATCTGTCCATAATATTGAGCCATGATCGTTCAATGACCTCTGGATCCTCCTGCTCCTCGCTCCTCGCCATGTGTGGGTGTCATGAAAATGAAAATGGGGCGAAAGGTTGTTAAATGATTAAGAGGCGTTGCATTAGCCACAATCCTTAAGCCTCCCCTCCCCCCCGGATTTTCCTCCTCCTTTTTCTTGACTCTCAGACGAAGACCTGGCGGTGCATTAGAAAGTCCGTGGGAAGTCTGTTCAAGATGAGGGATAAAAGGGGGGGGGAAATGGGTGGAAAATCAGGGGGAGAAATGGGCGGAAACTAGACTGGCTCTGGCTCAAAAACTTTTCGCAGTCAGTGTGAAATGCTTTTCATAAAGGAAGTAAGCCAAACACCCGTGCACACCGTATGCAAAACTTAAGAGGTGGTAATGAAAAGCGCTAATATACATACTAACACACTCAAGCGGAGACTGGCAGACATGCACTGAGAGAAAACGAAGGGATAACAAAGCATACTTTTTGTAGATTTGTTTGTGAGAATTTAAGACTGAATAAACCTATATTAAAACTAGTTTTAAATAGAATTTAAACTGTTTACAATTATGTTTTATTAAAATAAATTCAAATTACAAAAAAGGAAATTATTACAATAAACAATGAAGAAGTTTATTGTTTAAGAAAAAATTTTTCAAATTGAATTGAATTAAATTTAACATTATTTAATTTCCTTATTAACTATATTGACTCTAGTTTTATATTTACAATGTATACAATTATGTTTTATCAAAATAAATTCAAATTTTAAATAAGGAAATTAAATTCTGTTAAATTTAATTACCTTAAATTTAATTAACTTAAATTTAACAAACCTTTTTTATCGGTATTTTGGTTACATAATTATTTTAATCCAAACATCAAAAGCTTAGTTCAATCTTTACTCTTTTATTAAAGTTTAGACACTAGTTTATCGATTTTAATATTAAGATATTATTTCCTGATATAAATTTAATATATTCATAAAATTTTCAAATTTTTTCCC
Source organism: Drosophila watanabei (assembly GCA_008042575.1). Classification (NCBI taxonomy): domain Eukaryota; kingdom Metazoa; phylum Arthropoda; class Insecta; order Diptera; family Drosophilidae; genus Drosophila; species Drosophila watanabei. The sequence continues at coordinate 430,913 of VNJS01010231.1, read as the reverse complement.
GTGCCCTTTTTTTTGCATGTTTGGCATTTGCACATTTTATGTTAATTGAAGCAATGCGTCAATGGCAATTCCCTTGCATTTCCACCAACCCCTTTTCACCTTTCTTTCCTCAACTTTTCCCTGCCTTCGGCATTTTCTCCAGTTTTGGTTATGTCAACTGTGAAAAGCGCGTTGAGGAAAGGTGGAAAATCTTGAACCGTTTCGCTAGAAGAGCCAAAAACTTTTATTTCCACCAAGTTCTATGTGGGCGTGGGTGTAAACTGACATGAACTCGGGGAAAATGTGGGCTTGGTTCGTTGCGGGAAATTGACTATTAAAGTGTGGAAAGTGTTAGGAGAATGTAGAAGAAGAGTTCTAAGGTGAGTTTGGAAGGTAATAGAAGGAAGGTTATGGAATTTGTGATAAAGTTGCTAACTTTTATAATATTTAAATATTAAATTTTAAACTAAAATATTTTTTTAGAGGGAATATTTAGAAAACATTTTGCAGGACCTGAGATACTTATAATTATTATAAATATAAACTTAAAAAAACATTAAAAATTCTTCTAAAACCCATTAATCGAATTTATCGAAATAATCTGAAATCCTTTACAGACTTCCAGTAAATCAGTGAAAATGGAAATCCATAAAAGTTGTTTTCCCTTTTAAAATCCCCTTACAAATTTCCCAATTTCACCAATCACTTTCCCATCCTTTCTAGCAATCGATACAACTCGATATTTATCGCTAGTGCAAGTATTTGGCCAACGCACTTAATCTTCGCTTAAGTGTAATTATAGCTATTTATTTATAATGGGTTTAAGTACCTCAGAACCTACAAAATTTTAAAAATCTTAATAAAAACATAAAAATACTTATTAAACCAATTAATAGAATTTATCGAAATAATCAGAAATCATTCACTGAACTTCAGTAAATCAGTGAAAAAAGAAATCCGAAAAAGCTGTTTTCCCTTTTTAAAATCTCCCTACAAATTTCCCAATTTTCACCAATCACTTTCCCATCCTTTCTAGCAATCGATATAACTCGATATTTATCGCTAGTGCAAGTATTTGGCCAACGCAGTTAATCTCCGCTTAAGTGTAATTGAGGCAAACAAACATTGAACATGACCAAAATCCCCGAGCAGCTAATCAATTATGATCAGGCCAAAAGCCAAGGGCCGAAACATAACTGCTGCCACGCCCCTCGTAGGGCGCTGCATCGATTCCCAAGTGGAACATTATCGTGGCGATATATATGGAGCCGAAAAAGGAGCTGCGCACAATTTCCGTTGCTAATAATAAATATCAATAAGCCAAAAATTTATTACCAACTAACCGCAGAATATGCAAAGGCTTCTGTGTGCTTCTTCTGCTGTCTCTTTCTGGTTGTTTCTCTCACTTTCTTATAAGCTCTCTCTCTCTCTTTATCGCCTGCGGTGCCAACAAATCCCTTTGATTAATTCTAATAGCCTCAGATGTTCAGGCTCGACATCATTTCTTTCGCTTAATACTCAATTTGGTGTTGTTCTCTTCCCCATCACACCTCTTTATCGCACCATCCGGCTGCTGTCTCTCTCTTTTTTGCACTCGCAGTTACAAGGCGTCAAGTTGTTTGCGTTTCTGTTCTGTGACTAATATGCAAACAAGCGAGCAAAAGCAGCAACAACAATGACAGCGGCAGCAGCATCGGCAGCAGCGCCAACTTGGCCAATAACTTAACTTGGCTCAAATGCTGTTGCCTCCTGCCTCCTGCCACATGCCCTCGTGCTCCGCAGCCCCGCAGTCCCCCCTCTTCACACACACTCACTCGTGTCAAAAGCAGACTGGGGCAACATTTACGCACCCGCCCAGAGGAGGAGAAGAATAAAATCGCAAAAAATGCAACAAAGTATTTCCTGGCAAGGCGAATGCTTAATACTCTTTAATAAGAAAACTCTTTTTTACTACTTTTGAACAGAAAATGTAGAAGAATTATTTAAGCTATAAAAAAAATTAAAATTAAAAAATTGAATAATCAAAAATTACATAAATTTTAATTTTTAATTAAAATATTTAGGTAAAACTATAGCATTCTTTAAAGAATGTATTATTAAAATTTCTGTTTTAATACTTAAAGAAATTATTAGCAAACAATGCTGTTTTGACTCTGTAAAGAAAAGATGACTTAAGAATAATAAATAATACAAATAATTAAAGAATAAAGTAATAAAATAACATTAGGAAAGAGTGTCACAGAAATTCTTTACCAATACTTATGGTGATTAATGGAACAAAGTTGATAGCAAGCCAGACTGATTTATTGGAGACTTTTGTTTATAAATATTTACAATAATTTTAATTGTTGACTCCGGTCCGATTAAGATAATTGCAGACTCTGAATGAGGATTCGTAAATATTTACACGTATGTGAAATGAATTGCTGAACGAATTCAACCCATTATCGCCTGATTAAAATAGTAATAATTGCAGACCGACTTAAAACTAATAAATAATAATAAAAATAATAAAAGAGTAAAGTAATAAAATAACATAAGAAATCTGTTAAAAAGTGTCACAGAAATTCTTTACCAATACTTATGGTTTTTAATGATACATATATAGCAAGCCAGACTGATTTATTGGACAATCTTGTTTATAAATATTTAAAAAAAAATTTAATTGTTGACTCCTTTGAAGATAATTGCAGACTGTGATTGAGGATTCGTAAATATTTACACGTATGTGAAATGAATTGCTGAACGAATACAACCAATTATTGTTTGATGTTTCAGAATCTGTAAATATTTAAAGCATAAGTATTTTTGAAGGACCCTTAAATATTCATTGATAACTTAACCGAAAAGTGCAGCATAATCGTTGTATAGAGTATTAAAATTTAGAGAGAAAGAGAAAAAACAGAGAACAAGTCCAAGAGCGTTGGGACCATAAAGATAAGATTAGCACACGATTCGCAACGTTCGCAGAGAGAGACTTGGGCTTCGATTGCTTTGTTTTTCGGATTCCACACGGCAGCCAAAATGTTGGTACATCGGAAACCATCGGGAGTTGTTTATGAAATGAGTCAGTGGAATGTTGGACATTTGGCATGCGAATGTTCTCTTTGCATCCCCATGTTTTGCTGCACTCTCCATTTTCCCTGGCTGTGTAGTTTACTGCTTATTTTAAATGAAATGCGTTCAATGTTCTTTGGGTGTTGTTTTTTATCTCTGGCTTTTCTCCCTTGAAATTTACCTCGTTCTCGGTTTCCGTTCCGTCATAATGCCTCCTATCAAGATACATTTGTATTTGCGGAGCACTGGTGCATGTGTAAATATTTTTTACGACCTTTTTGCTCCGCCTTTGACATCAATGGCTTACGAGGAGTTGGAAGGATAATCGCGGCCCCACAGGCTCTCTTTTCCCGTACTTGCATACATGAATATATTTTAAATGGCTGAAAGCGTGCGCCTTTTGATGTGTGGAGCGTGCCCGGGCATTGGGGTCGATGGTATTTATGGGCTCAAAGGTCAATCTTGAATAACCCGGCACGATCTAGAGCTCCACACTCGCACTTGGGACTTGCTCCAGCCAAGGTCGAGTTCGAGGTGTGGCGTGAGAGAATTTCCCCGCTTGAATGCGAAAGTGTGGGGAGTGATTTCTCCGAGTGGCAGGAGGTGTGTGTGTGAGATGCCGTAATTAAACTAATTGGTTGAGCATTTTTTTGTTAAATAAATCCTTTGAGCTTTTTATATAATACAAGAAAACGTGACTAGCTTGATTTTGTTTGTTTGTATTTATTATTACACTCTAAAATGAATTCTATTAATTAAAAAAGGGTGAAATTTAAGCGTCTGCCTCGTAAACATATTAATTTATGCAATTCCGCAAAACGCACATAATTAATTTTCTATAGTTTGGGTTAAATTATCCAAAAAAAGAAGAGAAAGAACAGAAGCCTCGACCGCAACAACAATTAATGGCCATTAAAACTGTTGTTGGCTGAAACTTGCTCAAATTAGTTTCTGTTTGTTGCACAATTTTTGCATAGATATTTTTCCATGCAATTAAAATCGGGCGCATACATGCTAAAATTGTTGATTGCATTAATGTTTAATTCTGCGTAAATGTTTGCACATTTTTCCGTTAGCCAAGTTTAAACGCAAAGCAATAAAAATGTAAGCCTTATGAAATATTGAAGCATTCATAAATAATCCCATAATGCAGTGGTGCATGTATTTATAGTTGAAATTGGTTTGAAAAGAGGAAAAAAGGGGTAAAGCATTTATTTCGAAATTTAAGATATTGAGTCTTTAATCATCTTTCTTAAAATTCTTAGGAAAATATGTAGCTTTTAGCTTATATTTTTATTACTAAACAGTTGCTTTTAATTTATTTATTCATCAGATTTATTTATTTTGCATTTACACAAACATATTTCGGTTGCAATTTCTCCTCTCTCAAGGGACATATAATCGTTTCGCGCGATTATATCGCTTTGAATGTTTTTCAGCAGGAAATTAAATGCAATTTAGCGAGGACTCCCACCCCGGGTCGGTGCTTAATGTAAACTTCACCTGTCTGTGTGTGTGGGTGAGTGTATCTGCGGGTATGGGTGTGGGAGAGAGTGTGTTTCCATTTAAGCGCTGCGGCATTTGCCGTTTGTTCGCCATTCCTGCCTGCAAAAAGGAGAGATGTCGCCCACTTGAAAATTCCCCCTCATGCATGTGTCTGTCTCTCTGTCTGTATGCATGTGTGTGTGAGTGGCGGAAATTAATTATGCAGGCATATCATGGAAACTCCTTTCTCTCTCTCTAGCGCCATCTATCTGCACTCTGCACTGTGCACTCTCTACACTCGCCACACACACACAGACAGGCTCTTTCCGTGTGCGGTTTTAATTTGTGAGCCTGTGCCCGTGCTTTTCGCTTGATCCTTTTCCTTTCCGCTCTCGGCCGCTGCCAGTTTTCCCGTGCTTGTTGCTGGCTGCGGAAAATTTTAAATTTTTTGTATTTTGTGTTTTGTGTTTTTTTTTGCGGCTGCTGCTTTGTTTGCCTTGCCATGTGATTTCACTTGGCCGGCAGAAATCGATGAAAGGTGAAAATGAGGAGGTTGGGGATCCTTGGAGGAGAATTCCTTTAAAGCATCGATTCGGGAATTATCTGGTAGCTTCTGTTTTATTGCACTTTTAATTGATTGCATTTAGCTGCTTCTTGCTTTAGCACACACTTTCCACTCATTTGTCAGTGATGAGGTTTTTTATTGACAAAAAAAGCTAGAAATATTTCAAAATATAAATTAATTGAAGCTCCGATTTAAAATTTAAAACTTAAAAAATAAATATTTGTTTGGTTAATTTTTTGACAATTTTAATTAAAAAATTTTGAAAAATGGAATACAATTTTATTATTGAATTATTCCAATACCCTGTTTACAGATTTGAATTTAAATCGAAAAGTCTTTCTTAAAATCATTCAAGACCTAAATAAATAAAAAAATTTATAAACCATTAAAAAAAGTGATCACATATCATATATATGTATATTTACATATTTATCAAATATCAGAACTAAGCTAAAAAAGTAGTAATTTCAGTTGTAGAAGCATTCGTTTGTTAGTTTTTATTGTCTTAATTTTTAAGCCAAAATTTTTTGATTTATAACTTTAAAATTTTGAAAGATGTAACCCATAGGGGTTAATAGTAAAATTTGAAAGTCATTGCGAATTTTTTTTCTTTTAAAACAGTTGCTCTTGATGCTGATCAAGAATATATATGGCTTAGAGTTTCGGAAATAACTCCTTCACTTCGCTGCAATCTTTTGAATAAAATTAGAATACGCTGCAAAGATTTATTAATTCAATTCGAAAAGTACAATTTTTAAAGACTCACTAGATCTAGCTAATAAATAGCCAAGATTCCAAAACTCTCCACACTCAATGAGCTTATCTGCGTTTCGCTGTCCTCATGCGCCGCCAGGTGGCGCTATCATCATCGTTAACCCTTCTGGGTGCACTCTGCTTATAAATTCTATAAATTTTAGATCATAATGTGGCCGGCACCCAAACCGCTGTGCGCGTGTTACATCTGTGTGTGTGTGTGTGTACGGTGGTGCAGGTGGGCGACATCTAGTGGGTGGCAAATGGGTCAAAGGTCGAGCCAGAGCTACTATTTGTTATGCATTTTCATTAGTACCAACTCTTTGGCTTAGACACTGTCATTAGCACGAAATTGGGCGCTGAAATAGAAGCACACAGGTTGTAACCAAAGTCCAATCAGGGGATTTTTTACTTAAATTAATGATCAGCTTGGTTCGCTAATTAATAAATCTTTAAAGTGAGATTTTCTCTCCCACTCATTAGCAGTATACATTTCGCTTTCCCTGTTGGACTTTCGCTGTCTGGGAATCATTAGGACGGACCCCTGGCCTGCTAATTAAGCCCACTTACCACACTTGTCCCAAAGAAACCACCTTCGATGGTGAAAAATCATTAGACAACTATTATTTTTTCACTGTCATATTTATTTGGATTTTTGCATAGTAATAATATGTTCATTTTTATTAGTATTGGTTTGTTTTGTCTGCTTAACGTTCGCTCATTCGCTTTTATTATACATTAAAATTTATGCTAAAAATTGTAAATAAAATCATTTTGAAATGTTTTCGTACATATATATTTATATATATATATATTCCGCTTGGTAATTTGTGGTAGCTTCTATAAACAATTACGCAGATTTATCGCATTGAGACTCTGTGCGAATTTTAATAAATATATATTTTAATTTGAGCAAATAGATTGCCCGTAAATTATGGCAAACAATCGATACAGTTGAGTAAATAATTACGAGTGGGAGGGCAGGGACATTAAACGGCTTAAACGGTAAATAAATTCACAATCATTAAACTCCCAAAATTCCGTTTGAAATTAATAATTGAGCTCGTCGATTGCACCGGCAGGCAAATGTCATTAATATGCAAATGCGCTTTATGCAATCCGGGAAATTATTATTATGCCGAATGATTTCATTTTGAGTGCCGCTTAAATTTAGGTTTTTTATCTATAGTAAAATATATATATACAGTGCTTGGTGTCGGAACTATCTCGATAAACTTAAACTAAAACTAGTGCACGAAGCGAATGAAAATTGAAATTGAAAGTTGGGTTTAAAATCGTTCTCTTGTAAAATCGGAGAATATCCTTAGTTTAGTTTTTTATGTTGTTGTCACTATCAAAATGCAGGGAATAAGCAAGAGAGTCACATATGGTTTATACATTAATTATCTTGCTATATTTATGTGTTAGTTTCTCTATATATTTTCTGTTTTCCGCGTTAAATGCCATTCGAGTTGAGTGTCGGAATATGCGTTTACAATTAAAATTTGACTAGAAATTAAATATGAAAATTTAATTTTGTTCTTGTTCGGGTTCGTTTCGTTTGTTTTGTGTTAAAACTTAGCTTAAATAACATGAATAATATATGCTCATATGTAATTTATATATTTAGTTTGTAATTTTAATGATTTGTGTTTCGTTTTTCGTGTGTGTTTATTATAATTAAATAACATAACATTAGTTAATTAAAACTAAAAACGCAGTCAATTTATATATATTTGGAATTTCATTTTGCATAACATTTATGCATTATAATTGTGGCTTATTTGTGGATTCTCGTTATTGAAACATTCATGAACAATGCTACGGTTTGTTATTGTTTTTCGGGGGTAAAACATGCACAAAAAAGTCTTATTTCTTGGTTGCTAAAAGGTATTAGATTTTCGTTTTTGTGTATGTGTATGTCTAGAGCTAAATTGGAAAAATCTTTTTCGAATTGAGGTCTTAAAACATCTAATACACAATCAGCTGATATACATTTTAATTCGTATGTGTATATGAGGAAGGGTCGATCTTTTTCTATGTTAAATTTTTTGGAAAGTTTTTAAAAGTTGCTCTAAGTATCTCCTTTTTCTAATCAACAAAATATTTTCATTTAATGCCTGCTCCGGTTATCGAAATCGTAAAATTTTACCGATTTTACTTACGATAAAGAAACCGGGAGCACCGATCCCTTTTTACATTATCAAAATCGGTAAATTTTTGCGATTTGGATAACCGGAGTAGGTCTGATTATACATTTTATTTTCCACAGAAAATATTATGAATATGCTCTTGAAAGTATGCTAAGAAATATTTGCATTGTTGTTTCTGCGTTGCATACTTTTGGTTTGCTTTTTAAATGATTTTAAAACTCCTCTTCATTCAAGTTTTTAGAATATTTCAAAGGTTATCCTCGGAATTTTTGAATTTATATATTATAACTTATTTTATATTTTATTTTCCACAGAAATCTTTTGAAAATGCTCTTGAAAGTATGCTAAGAAATATTTGCAGTGTTGTTTCTGCGTTGCATACTTTTGGTTTGCTTTTTAAATGATTTTAAAACTCCTTTTCATTTAAGTTCTTGAAATATTCCAAAGTTTTTATCCTTTGAATTCTTGAATTTATATTCACATCCTTTGGATCGACCCAACCTTGTGTATAAATCGATTTGTTTTCGTTTTATTTTTGTATTGTTTTGTATAGGATATGCAACTAAATTCACGTCTCTCCTTCTGCTCCTTCGTCAGGCGGGGAGTGTTTTCCCCGTTTTTCCCCCGCTTTTCCCACTCGTCACTTGACTGAATAATACTTTTCCTGGTTCCTGCTCGCTCCTCAGACTCCAGACTCCATGACTCCATGACTCCATCCTCCCGACTCTTCCCTTACGACATGGCATTGAAGACGGGCTGCTCGTGCTGCTTGGGACAGCGGCCGTGCTTCTCCATATAAAGGCCGTACTCACAGGTGGGCGGCTTGCAGCGACCTTGCTGAATGCACCTGCGTTTTCAGGGGGGGAAGGTAGAGAGTATGGAGAATAAGCAATCGATTTATATTTGCCACTCACTTGCGATTGTTCATGTCAAAGTGCTCGTTGCCGCGCTTCAGCCAGTCGCAGTCGTAGTTGCCGGAGCTGCAGTCGCACCTGCACTGGCCGTCGTCCTGCAGGATCTTCTCGAAGCTGCGCGGACAGGTGCAGCTTAATATGGTGGCCCGCACCGCCGGTGGCCCGTAGTTGGCCATGGCCGTGTCCTCGTTGTAGCTCGACCGTTCGATACAGTGGCACTCCGTGTGGTTCACAAATGTCCGCTTCTCGATGACGCTGCGGTGCTTGGTGCTCTTCACCTGGAAAATGGGAAATGGGAAATGGGGGAAATCCGTAAATGAAATGGCATACTTGGTTAATTGCCAGAGATATCATCTGGCAGCTTAATTATGCCGGCCAACTATTTGCATAATTTGAAATATAGCTACACTAAACCCCCATCTCGTTTGCATATAGAATATATATATATGTCTTTGGATCTGGGGAGTTGACAGTTTCCTAAGCTGACTGCTCATCAAACTTGTTGTCATTGTTGCCATGGCTCGTTGTCAGTAGAATATATACGATATACATAGCTATAGCTCTTGTAATTCTTAAATGAGTTGTCAGAAGACAGCAGACAGGGGCTTAGGTTGAGATTGGGGGTGTGACTTGAAGGGGGATTGATTGCAAATTCTTGAAGGATTTAAAGTATATAAACACTAATTAGAAGACTTTAAATGGGATTTGTATTGGATATAATATGCAGAAGTTTTATAGTTCTTTAAAAATAAAGGATATGGGTGATTCTCTGAAAACAACAACCACGGCCAAAAAACTAAAAGTTCTCTAAAATGATTTTTGTTAACATACTAACTTTAGGAACTTAACTTTGTTCCAATAGATCAAATTTTAAAGCCTTTAACGTATTCTAAAAATGATTTCGAAATATTCGCATGCATTTTCGTGTAAATGCGATTTTTCATCATTTTGATGAAAAACATCATAAAATAGAGCTTATTTTGTTTTGATAAAAACACTTAAAACCAAGGCATTATGCTTTAACTTTGGTTTCCTAATATCACAAGAAGAATGCAAACAGTCGAATTAAAATGGATATATGACCTTCTTATTTACTTAAATATTAAAAAACAACATGCAAAGTATGATGGAACAAAGTGTCGCGTGCGTCATCGATAAAAATTCAACTTAAAAAAAACCACTTCATATTTTAAGGTCAAACTAAAAATAATTTAAGACAATATTATGTATAATACATTCAAATTAATTGCACTAAAATCTCTCATCAAGTTTTGCTGGAATCAGTGTTTAAACGGGTTTTTAAAAAAGTGACTTATGTTTTTGTCGCGTGCGAATTCCATACATTTTGGTAAATTTCTCGAAAACGAAACATTTTCCGAAATAGATCTTATCATCAATTATAGAGCTTACCAAGAGCTATAAGTTTCAAATTTTGTGAAATTAAAATAAAGTATTAGAACAAGTTTTATTTCGGTTTGAATGCGTACAAATGCCGCGTGCGACATCAGAGAATTGCCCATATATAGAAGTTGTATAGTTTTTTAAAAATAAAGGATATAGAGTACGAAAAATATTTTACAAAAACATCTCGTTATGTTTAAGAACTTTCCTGAAACTTTTTAATTCTTTTAATGGCTAGTTAGTTCCCCCCTTTTTTTTGCCTTGACTGGACGCCACTGAGCGAAGCCATTAACAGACCACAAAACTTCTACAGCTGCTGATGCTTGGGATTGGATTGGATTGGATTGGTCCCATGGTCTTTGCCTGCCCCCACTCCCCGCCCCTCTCTGGTGGCAGGTCTGTGGTCCACATTTTACTCGGATTCCCCCCGCTTCCCCTGGGAATTTGTGGGGTTTTGCTGCATGACAAGTGCAAAATGATGAAATGCGTATGAATTGCATAAATTAAGTTGAATTCGTTTAATTAAAATAACAAGTTGGTTATTAATCAAGCCCATCCAGTTGAGAGATCTTGGTGGCAAATCAGAGAATCGGAAAATGGGGAAAATGGTAGAGCATTCGGGCAGAAAAGTGCCACACAAAGAGTTCTGTGAAGCATTTAAGTTTTGATTGGACGCATGAAACCGGAAACAACTAGCAAACCCAATAAGTTGACAAAGCACTAAAAAAAAAGGGTAACAAACCCATGTTTTCAGGTATTTATGAAAATTCAGCAAATTGAGTTTTTACTTTGCTTCCCTGCGGTTTTTGTGGCCAATGCTAATGCAAATGCAACTGCTGGAGAATTGAAAAAGTTTTTTTGTGGTCCTCATCCCTCACCTGAAAGTTTTCAGGGGTTCCTTGTTTCGCATGCTGAAAAAAATTCCTTGAGAAACAGGACGGGGCACTTTTCTTCACTAAGAGCAACAATAATTGCCGGAAACGGAAGTGCCAAGTGCTGTACCACAAGACCCTTTCCCCCACGTTACCCAAAACCGCATTTGTGCAACAAAAATTGCACTAAAGTGCTTCTCAGTAAATATGCAAATCCCACAGCCTATACACTACAAAATAAGAGGATTTACTAATTGGGTTAGTTTTGTTTTTGAAACAATTTAATTTATTGGAAAAAGGGGTTAATAAATTGTGAACTTTTAATATGAGAAAGTGTTTATGTTTAAGCTTTAAGATTTAAGGTAAGGAATATTAAACTCTTTCTTAGCTATTTATATTAAACGTATCTTGAACTTTAAATTAAAATTTTTAAAATAATATACTCTGCTCTAAAAATAATTTAAACCTTAAAAAATATCCCAGTTCCGAGAATTACAGTGCATCCCTGATATATAACCATATTTAATTTATTGGAAAGAAAGCTTTAATAAATTGTGAAATCTGTGAGAAGAGAAAGTGTTGCTTTTTATGCTTTAAGATTTAAGCTAAGAAATATTAAAGTTGTTCTAAGTTATTTATACAAAATGTATCTTCAACTTTAAGTTAAATTTTTAATATATAAAACTCTCTCTTGTGTTACTTTTATTTTTCAAACTATTTAATTTATTGGAAGAAAGCTTTAATAAATTGTGACATCTGTGAGAAGAGAAAGTGTTGATTTTTAAGCTGTAAGATTTAAGGTAAGGAATATTATAATTGTTCTTAGTTATTTATATAAAATGTATCATAAACCTTAAATATAAAATTTTAAATTATAAAACTTTGCTCTACAAATAATTTAAACTTCAAACAATATCCCAGTTCTAAGAACCACAGTGTATCCCTGATATATAACCTTATTGTTTACGAGTGTTTTGAGAGAAGGGGTTGTGTGTTTCGGGTGGTTTACTTTCCAAGATGGCCTCTCTCTCTCTCTCTCTCTCTCTCTAATTGAGGTTGGGGGGTTTTATGCATGCAAATGCATATTCGTAAAACCCATTTTTGCCCCCATTTCCCTGGGAGAGGGGGGAAGGTGCGTGTGTGTGTCCGGAGCAATTAGTCAGTTATTGCTCGGCTTGCCAGGGGTTCCTTTTTTTTGTTTTCCCAAGGAGAAGAGGTGCGATTAAGTCAGCTCAGTGGTGTGTGAGCATAAAATGTTTTTCCAAAAATTTTATGCATTTTCCACAGGCCTCCCAAAAGTGGTTTTTGTTTTGACAAAAACAATAGTCCGGGTCGAGAGCTTAATTGAGACGAAAATAAAAAAGTAGTAGTTGCAGTATTTGTAAACATGGAGATTTTGAACAATTTCTTCGGGGAGGATGAATATTCAATGAGTTATTGTTATGAAAATGTAACTAAATGTTGTTTTGAAAAATGTATGTTCTTTGGGAAAATATGAGCATAAACTTGTAAAAAGTACAATCTTGGCAATGTATAAAGTAAAAGTTTTGTGTTGTTTTTTATATAGTTAATTTTAGAAAATTCTCCTTAGGCCAATGCTTAATATTAATTTAAAATTCCTTTCCTACAATGAAAATTCCTTCTTTCAAAACAATTTTGTTTTCACCTCCATTAATTGAAGTATTTTCTTAGCGAACTTTCAACTCTGGCAAATGCATTCTGGGAAAGTTATGAACTTTAGCAAATTAGTAAAGAGTTTATGCAGTTTTATCCTTAGATTTTCACCAGCTGCCTGGCTACATCCTTCACTACTTCCCAACATGTAAGTTCTGCATAAATCCCAAGAATTCACAACTGGCAACTGTCATCAACAAAGCTGATAAAGTTTCAGCAAGAAGGCTATTTAGAAAAGAGAGTTAGTTTAGTTGAATCCTTAAGAAGAATGTATTTTGAGATAGTTAAGGGAACATATATATACTGCTAAAATGTTGTTATCAGAAACACCTTGATAATAACAACTAATTTAAATATTATATCACAAAATATGCAAATTTAAAATTGGAAAGTTGCATAGCAAAAGGGAGATTTTAAGGAAGGTGGCACTTTTTAACCATTTTTCATCCATTTCATGGCATTGCATTAGGGAAGCTTTCCCTTAACTGCTGTGCTGCACCTGTTTCCACCTGTTTACGTGCTCGCAATTTGCATTTTCCTCGCCCTTTTCCACGTGTAGATGTCCCTTGGACTGGCCCGGGGATTTGAGCTTCAGAAAATTGCATTACGCAGCTCCCAAAACTGGCGGCGGATGTGTCACGAAAGGAGGGGGGGGGGGGGGG